>JBBPBX010007503.1:0-16986 GCA_038048925.1 Garcialebias charrua
TACATGAGGTGGAACGAAATTGTGTACTCCAGGCTCCAGTTACACTCAAGAATAACAAAAACATAAAGTATAAAAATAAACATTATGTAAGATATACGCTATAACACTAATAATGTAGAATAATACGGTGTATTAAACAGCAGCCCAAACATGAGTCTGTAGTGAGCAGATGGGTATGAATACAGCAGCTTAAAGGCAAGAGATCAGCAGCATGGATAAATTTAGCTGTTTTTTAATCTAGCTGGGATTTTTTCGCTACTTTTTCCTTTTGTCTGTCCTTTTGGTTGCCATTTTATTTTTATTTATATTAAAAAATTTAACTTGTCTGCCTCTTTTATGATTGTCTAGTGTTGTCGTTGTTATCGACTGTTGTCATCACACGTTGTTAAATAAATCAGGTCTCTCTTGTAAATGAGTCCCTGAGGCTCAATGGGATTGACCTGTATAAAGGTTGAATGAAAAATAAGTTGCATATCACTAATTAAAGTGGAATTACAGTGATTATTCTGGTTAGATATTCATGAGTCTAACAGCCTCAGGGTAGAAGCTGTTCCTCAGTCTAGTGGTTCTACACTTAATGCTCCTTAACCTCCTTCCTGAGGGGAGGGGGCAAAAAGTGTGTGTGCTGGGTGAGTGGGGTCCTTCATGATGCAGGTGGCTCTCTTCCTGCATCTGGAGGTGTAAATGTCTGTGATGGTGGGGAGACTGACTCCAACATCTTCTGTGCAGCCTTCACCACTCTCTGCAGAGCTTTCCTCTCTGCAACTGTGCAGCCTCCATGCCACACGTTGATGCTGGAGCACAGGATGCTCTCCACTGCACACCTGTAGAAGGAGGTGAGGACTGAGCTTCCCTTTCTCATTCAGAAAGTGAAGTACGTTGACATTGGAGTTCAGCTTGAAGGGTTTTGGATGGTTTCCTAGGTTCTTTTTCTACCCTCTCCATCATCCATCTGATCAACCTGGTGTTGCATTTCCTCTTGCGTCCACGTCCTGGGAGATTGGCTACAGTCCCATGAACTTTGAAACTGTTAACAATATTGTGGTCAGAAGAACATGAAGCTCCTTGGAAATGGTTGGAGCCTTTACCTTTAACATAGATACTGGACTTTGTATATATAATTTTCTTTCTGAGCTCCTCAGACAGAGGTAGTCTTTGTTTTCTCTGCTCCAAGTTCAGTGTGACGCACACAACAATACTAAACTACCCAATGGCAGTGGTCTCAATAAGAGCTTTGACTCAATACCTTTCAAAGAGAAATAAAGCCCTGTTTCAATTAATCCACTTCTGGACTCAAACGGTTCATACAGCCATCAGATACGCGCTGAGACGCACTCATTTAATGAGACAGGACAATGTGCAGCCTTGTGGCAAAGACAGCAGGGTCTGTAATTAAGGAGCAGGGCTGTCTGAGGACTTGTGTTGCTGTGTTTTTTATTCACATCTCGCCACTCATTCATCTTTTCGTCACAGCCATATTTTCTAGGCCAAGCGAACGTTCCACTCCAGTTATCGCGCCGACAGATTAGCCTTGCTTTGGCGTTCTCCGGGAGAATCTGGCAGCATGCGACGCTGCGTGGACATGATGCTCAGTGTGAGCATGTTTCCTCTCTCTCTCTGCACACTGACATGTATTCACACACACACACAGTTGTCTGCAACACGTTATAAGCCTTTTGGATAAATAAAAGAAAAGCCTTTTGTTTTTTTCACAAGAAAAGACTGATGTATTTCAAATTGAAATACATCAGTCTGTGTGTAATGAATGAATATAATATACGTTTCACTTTTTGAATGGAATTACTGAAATAAATCAACATTTTCATGATATTCTAATTTTGTGACCAGCACCTGTTTTAGTACAAGCAATGCTAGGCCCTTAAATTAAAAGAGTGAACAGTTTGTTAATCTAGCTTGTACAAAAGCCTGAAGAAAAAAAAAAAACAGGGCCAGAAAGAGAGCTAATTTAACACGATGTCCACTGACATGACGTTAAAACAATGCCAGCTCTGTTTTAATGCGCAGCATCATAGTAGACGAGATGAGTCACATTTGAGCTTTTTCCAAAAGTTACAACTTAACAAACCAAAGTTTTAGGGTTTTCAACTTACCAGCAAAATGTACCCATTCTGATTCGCACAACCTGGATCAGCCAGAAAGGGTTATTTTTAGACTTCTTGAGTTGATCTGCTTGGTTTGTTTTATAGCTGTTTGCATTAGAAGTGACAGGCTGTGAAAATGTCTGCTGTCTTCTCAGACACACTCTGAGGTTTATTGCTCTTCACGTTTTTCCGTCTTGCTCCTCATGTTTCTGAACACTTAAACCTCAGACTGACTGCTCATTAATTTCCCTCATAGTTTACATTCTGTCTGCTATGCCATGTAAACACGATGAAGTATGTCTCGGGACAGAACCAGAAAATGTCTAAAAATTCCCCCCAAAAATGATAAAACGTTGCTTCCTGTTTCTGGTAGAATTAACCAGTTTTACCTTGTTTCACAGAGAAAAGTGCCTCAAACCTACTTTATGATTGCCTTCTACCAAGTTTTAGACACGCTGAACTTTTCTGCAGAGTAATGCTTTATTTTTTACAACAGCAACAGGGAGAAGTGGAGCAAACACATCCTGTTTGCTTTTTGTTCCTTAAGTAGGCGCAGAAATGAAGTTAGTAAATTATTATGAATTTCCCTTGAGGTTGGACTACCGTATAAAAACACCGTAACACAGTTTATCCTATGTCTGGTATAAGCCGAAGTTTAGCTGAGGTCTCTCACACACACACACAATTATAAAAGTACCCAGTTGTATAGTTTAGGGGTACAAAGGTTTAAGCCGTGGTGATAGATCAACGGTACTATTCTTGTAGCCTCAGCCTGGTACTTTTTGGTAATTTTTAGAAGTGGTCGTGTACCTCTTCTAGAAGACCTGCACCCTAAAAACACAATTACACAAGTTTTGGTTCATATTTACCTTGTTAAATAGATTCAAGTCAAATTCATTCAACCTCTATTTAGACAGATAAATCACATTGAGCCTAGAAGACTCATTTACAAGTGAGATCTTAGACAGACAAAAAGTAATGAAATTGGACACATTAGGAATTAGAGGCAAAAAAAATTCCTATCAGACTCTTTCTTCTTGACTGAGAAGAAAAACTCTATTAAAAAACACCTTGCACAAACAAGCACAGTGACGTAGACATTTTGCAGAGTGGGTGGGGGGGAGGACCGAGAGCGGTGAGCAATGTCCATGGATGCTCTCGAGGGCACTGTAAGAGTTCTGATTAGGATGGAATAATCAGCCAGCTCCCTCCGGTGAGATCCAAAAACATTCTCGAGGGATGTCGGGGAATGGCCAATGTCAATGCTAATGAGAATCCAAGAGTCCTGAAATGATGACAGAATGTTTATTCAGCTGGTTCACTCTGGTTGACAGTGGAATTCCCTGATGGGCGGGGTTGAGCTTCAGATTAAATGTCCTCCAGGCGTATTCAGATAAGGTGGCCTTCAAGGCCAGCTGGGGGAGCCAAATTCAGATAAGCATGCAGTTGTTTTGGGGACAGGCAGAACGTAATGACATCAACCTGTGTGTTGGTCCAAAAACTGTTACGAAATGTCCGAATTATGTGACCTCACCGATGGAACATGCTTGAGTAAATCCCAGAGATCTGAGCCATTCTGCCCAAGGCAACTGAGTCTGGGTACACGAGGCATGAACCAAGCCATCACAAAGGCAAGCAGCGGGATCGGGTCCCAGTTTACTGCCGACAACTTCCTTGATCGTAGTTAAAACCAACAACCAGCCGAATCCAAAAAGCAGGAGCCAGTTATCGTACATCCAATTTAATATGCATCCTTAAAATCCACAGATGACAGCCGAGATAGACACGTCATCAAATCTTCAAGTTGATGAGATATCCAGCTGTGTGCATGCCAACAGGGCAAATCAGCTCGCCTAAAGCTTGTCTTCTCTTTGAAGAAATGTTATCAAATTGTGTTGAGGGACCAACTGGCCAAATAAGTCCATAATTATGGTTAGGAAGATATGCAAGAGAGGCAGAAGCAGTTTCACAGACAGACAGAGCAGCAAAGCAGAGAGGGAGGGGAGGGAAAATGCGTCCGACCTCAGCAGGAGCAAGTGGTGAAGTGTATACTTTCAATAAAACCCTGGAAATTATGTTTTTAAATTTTAATTTCAAAAAGACATAATGACATTTAGAAGCATCAGTGCACCAGAATTATAAATTGATTTTTCAGGCTTTCTTAAATATTCACAGCCTGAGGTCCAATATTATAATAATAATCTTCCAAAATTGTAGTCTTTGGGGCAAAAAATACCTTCTTCTTCAATACCTTTATTTTTGACTGTACAGATTATGTCAAGCCCTGATCTTAACATTACTTCTAACCATAACCAGACGTTCACATAGTCTGTAAAAGAAACAAGTATAGCTAAACCCACAAGGTGAAGCCAGAATGGGACCAGCTCCCCTGGTTGGTTCCAGTGCAGGTTTTAAGTCCCAGTCCCTCACTCGAAATCAATATTGATTTTGTTCTGGTTTTAAACAAATACACCCCAAAACATTAATTTTAAGTGTTGACTCTTGGTGAGTCACGTAGTTCTTTCCTTCCTGTATGTTCAGATATAATTTTTTCTCACAAGTTTAGTTGTAATTAGTCATTTTATGTCTTAAAGAAAAGTCATGTGACTCAATGAATGCAGGGGGAGAAGGTAGGCCTTAAAGGTGCTTGTTGTCAGAGTGTCCCAGTCCCATTGGAAAGAATTCACACTCATTTTGAATCATTAATTAACAGCCAGTGATTCCTCTCCTTGATTCAAAAGGTTGCTTTGGTACAAAGTAGATTAAATGATAACCGTGGGGGCAGATGCCAAGTGGGCTCAAAGTGGGACACGGCAGGTATAATGAAGGGTGCTGAAATGATGTGCACTTCCTGGAAAACAGATTTTGCAAGCTGTGCACACAAAACAAATTGTGTTTTTCTAAAGAAATGACCAAAAACTTGGCTGCACAGTGCATTGGTTGAATACAACAAAAATGGTCAAATCATGTCATCTGGACCTGTTTCTTTAAGTGAAGAAACAGATGGAGGACGAAATATTTAATTTGCTAACTGAATATTTAGCTCAGACCAAAATATTTAACTTGCTAGTAAAAATATTAAGCTTGCTAGCTAAATAACTAAATATAAATAGCTAAATCTAAATACTTAACTTGCAAGTTAAGTATGTAGCTCAAACCTAAATATTTAGTGAATATGTAAATTTTTTGCAGAAAAGCATGGGTGGACTATCAAAATAATAAATGAAAATTGTATTTATCCTTTATGATTGTCTATTGTTGTCGTTGTTGTCCACTGTTGTCATCACTCTTGGTTAAAATTCAGGTCTCTCTTGTAAATGAGTCCCCGAGACTCTTGTCATCACTCTTGGTTAAAATTCAGGTCTCTCTTGTAAATGAGTCCCCGAGACTCAATGGGATGAACCTGTCTAACTAAAGGTTGAAATAAATAAATAAATAAATAAACAAACAAAGACTCTACAGTCGTGAGAACAGCTCATCCGATGTTCTCTGCTAACTCGTTTCCCATGTCCAGAGGAAAAGAATGACAGTAAAATATGGCACATAAGAGAAAATTGAAGCGATTCAGTCTGGCCAGCTGCATCTCTTCTTCTTCTCCTTCTTCTACCTCCAGTGTTTTTTTGGCGGTTTGGCAAGAGGTGTATATGTAGAGGTTCAGCTTTTATTTTGAAAGTCCACTAACGCTTTTTGGAATTTGCATATTAGCTACATATTTAAAACTAAATATTTAGCTAGCAAGTTAAATATTTAGGTCAGAGCTAAATATTTAGGTATCAAATTAAATATGTATTTTGGAAATTAAATGTTTAGTTTGGAAAATAAATATTTAGATCTGAGCTAAATGTTTAGTTAGCTAATTAAATATTTATTTTGGAAATTAAATATTTATTTTGGAAATTAAATGTTTAGTTTGACTTGGAAATTAAATATTTAACTTGCACCTAAATATTTAATTTACAAACTAAATATTTAACTTGCAAGTTAAATATTTAGTTTGTAAATTAAACATTTATCCTGGATATAAACATTTAGATTTTAAACTCAATATTTAGTTTGGAACTAAATATTTAGCTTGCTAAATAAATATTGAACTTGCAAGTTAGTTTGTAAACTAAATATTNTGTCTTAAAGAAAAGTCATGTGACTCAATGAATGCAGGGGGAGAAGGTAGGCCTTAAAGGTGCTTGTTGTCAGAGTGTCCCAGTCCCATTGGAAAGAATTCACACTCATTTTGAATCATTAATTAACAGCCAGTGATTCCTCTCCTTGATTCAAAAGGTTGCTTTGGTACAAAGTAGATTAAATGATAACCGTGGGGGCAGATGCCAAGTGGGCTCAAAGTGGGACACGGCAGGTATAATGAAGGGTGCTGAAATGATGTGCACTTCCTGGAAAACAGATTTTGCAAGCTGTGCACACAAAACAAATTGTGTTTTTCTAAAGAAATGACCAAAAACTTGGCTGCACAGTGCATTGGTTGAATACAACAAAAATGGTCAAATCATGTCATCTGGACCTGTTTCTTTAAGTGAAGAAACAGATGGAGGACGAAATATTTAATTTGCTAACTGAATATTTAGCTCAGACCAAAATATTTAACTTGCTAGTAAAAATATTAAGCTTGCTAGCTAAATAACTAAATATAAATAGCTAAATCTAAATACTTAACTTGCAAGTTAAGTATGTAGCTCAAACCTAAATATTTAGTGAATATGTAAATTTTTTGCAGAAAAGCATGGGTGGACTATCAAAATAATAAATGAAAATTGTATTTATCCTTTATGATTGTCTATTGTTGTCGTTGTTGTCCACTGTTGTCATCACTCTTGGTTAAAATTCAGGTCTCTCTTGTAAATGAGTCCCCGAGACTCAATGGGATGAACCTGTCTAACTAAAGGTTGAAATAAATAAATAAATAAATAAACAAACAAAGACTCTACAGTCGTGAGAACAGCTCATCCGATGTTCTCTGCTAACTCGTTTCCCATGTCCAGAGGAAAAGAATGACAGTAAAATATGGCACATAAGAGAAAATTGAAGCGATTCAGTCTGGCCAGCTGCATCTCTTCTTCTTCTCCTTCTTCTACCTCCAGTGTTTTTTTGGCGGTTTGGCAAGAGGTGTATATGTAGAGGTTCAGCTTTTATTTTGAAAGTCCACTAACGCTTTTTGGAATTTGCATATTAGCTACATATTTAAAACTAAATATTTAGCTAGCAAGTTAAATATTTAGGTCAGAGCTAAATATTTAGGTATCAAATTAAATATGTATTTTGGAAATTAAATGTTTAGTTTGGAAAATAAATATTTAGATCTGAGCTAAATGTTTAGTTAGCTAATTAAATATTTATTTTGGAAATTAAATATTTATTTTGGAAATTAAATGTTTAGTTTGACTTGGAAATTAAATATTTAACTTGCACCTAAATATTTAATTTACAAACTAAATATTTAACTTGCAAGTTAAATATTTAGTTTGTAAATTAAACATTTATCCTGGATATAAACATTTAGATTTTAAACTCAATATTTAGTTTGGAACTAAATATTTAGCTTGCTAAATAAATATTGAACTTGCAAGTTAGTTTGTAAACTAAATATTTAGCTTGTAAATTAAATATTTAGTTTGGAACTGTATCATTTATAAATGTATGAATATCATGGTGAAAATATGACTGAAATTTTGTTTTTTTCTTATAAAAGATTAAATAAAACCACAACATTTATGTTAATTTTTGACTGTGTAACTTTACAAATGGCACCGAATAACAAACTGGCATGCCTTGTTTTGGATCAGGTATGTCAAATCTTGCCGAGCATTACAGTACTTGTAGCTTTCCTTTAATAGCATTGTAGTAGAAGTACTTGTTGTTTTAGTTGTCTGCTGTGTTTTTAATGTGTATCGATGCAGGCTATGCAGAACTGCTCTATCAGCACAAATTAGCAACACTGCTGCTAATGTCACTCACTATTTCTGCTCAACCTGTTGGCTTCACACACGTGTTTTCGCCTAAATGTAGTTTTTAAGACAGTTGTAAAGATCTATGTGTCCCTGTCTTTGACAGACCTGAAGAAGAGCGTTGATATGAATCTGTGGGGCATGAGCACATGAATTTGCATACAGTCATGTGCATGGCTATTTTGGGCAGATTTGTCTTTGTTGTTCGTGCGTGGCTGCCTTGAGCAGCGAGGAGGCCCCTGAAAGTGGAGCATCACAATAGCTTTGATGTAACAGTGTCTGCAGGGTGGTGCTGCGTTCGAGCTGCAGCCAGGCTTTATCAGGGTGGAGGCTGGAACACTGATACAAAACCATCTGACAATGAGGATTACTGCCGGAGACACGACTGACAAATCAAACACTCCGAGCTGCACCAGCTGACAGCAGGTCGCACACACACCGCTTCTCCAAAACTATTACAGGCATCAAGACTCGCATGTTCAGAAGAAGTCTTCTGTCTGGAGCTGAAGCACCGAAACACAGTGTCAGCCTGGAAGGAGCTCAGAGATGAGCAGAATTTCACACGTGGCAATAAATAAGAGGAAAATGTGAGGAATTAGTGTGAATTGAAATCCCACCTCTTCCTGTTCTGCTAATTCATCAGCAGAAGTCTAGATCAAAGTGCTGCTTGTGTTTCATGCCCCAGGGTTGTCTTTTTTTCAATTTATTTATAAAATCTGCTCTGCATGTGTCTGTGAGTCAACAGTTTATCCCTCCGCTCCGACAGCTCATAATTACACTGTTCGTTTCAAATAAGGGGGATGATGCTGGAGGAGTTAATTTACTGCAGCAGACAGGAAGTCTGGCCCCAGAAATAGAGAGCGGAGCTGAACGCTTTGACTCTGCAGGTTAGCCTGGATGAATGTGATGAGCCCAGGTGGGAGCATGGTGTCATATCTGTCTTCTGAAGGCTAGAGACAAACACTGAACTCTAATTAAACTGGATGCAGGTGGTGCAGAAAGAAATCATTTTATTTGCATACTTGAACAATAAGTGGCCCTTCTAATTCTGAGTACCATTCAGCAGCCATACTAATGTCTGTGTCTGGGTTTTTGAGGGTTTATTTTCCTGTCTGTTAGCAAAATATTTCACAAACCACTGGGTAGACTTTGATAAAACTCTCAGAAAGTACAGGTAATCAGATTGACACAATTGGTTGATTGCTGGAAGGTGAACAACCAGAGTATTGTGCTGAGGGGCGGTCTGGCCATCGGGCGCACCGGAACATTTCCCGGTGGCCTGGCCTGCTCAGTGATCACAGAGGGGCTCCCCCTCCTTTCTCTTTCTGAGGCTGACTGTCACGGCAGAGCAGAGACGACAAACAGCCTCAGAAAGAGAAAGGAGGGGACGGACGGGCGGGGTGGGGTCTGTCTTTCCCCATCACTTCTGCTCAGGGAGCCTCAGTGAGTCAGATTCTAGAATGAGCGGCATGGATTGTTTATTTAAAACAATCAAACGCAACCCAAACCTTTGATCTAGCCCCTCGGCGATCACTGAGCGGGCCAGGCCACCAGGAAATATCCCGGTGCTCCCGGTGGCCTGTCTGCCCCTGGGTGCTGATTGGCTCAGTAACCACAGCATCAGCCTGTCTGCTCTCTTTCGCTGTGCTCTTTTAGAGTGTTTAGAACACTTTTAAGAACATTGCAAAAGTGTGGGAAGGGTTTATAAAATCTTAAAATACAGGTGGTCCCCGACTTACGAACGAGTTCCGTTCCCACGCCCGTTCGTAACACGGATTTCGACAGAAGTCGAAATACACATACACACTGGCCGCCCCATATACACGTACATGTACGGTACTGTACAGTTACCAAGCACTTAGCCTATCCTAACACAGTACCCTACATAATTATCAAAAAACACATACAGTACATTTGGAGCCATAATGAAGGGAAAAATAGTTAATTTCTTACTGGGAGCTGGTCAATTCTTCCTCCATCTGTTAGCATGTTAGCTTGTGCACCTCCGAGCTCCTGCAGCTTCACGCGGTCCACAGCGTTTACAGCAACGTCTGTTAGCATGTTAGCTCATTGCTAGCATGTTAGCTCGTTGCTCAGCTGTAGCCTCTCTGCCTTGTAAACCTCCGTTCCAAAAAATAAGGTCTCCTGTATTTCCACGCACGGTCCAGCGGTCCAGAGTTAGTATATTAGCCCCTCCTGACCTCCTCTGCTCCGGTCTGACTGAGGTCTCCTGTAAGTTTCCAGCGCCTCAAGCTCCCCGCTCCCTCTCTCCCTCCTGTAAGTTTTGTTTAGGTATCATATTTTCTGGTGTAGAGGTGCATAAACCACGTAACTCGAACAATTCTTTTCAATGGGAGGGCGTTCGTAACAGCGAAATGTCGTAACTCGAGACCGTTGTAACCCGAGGACTACCTGTATATATAAATACTAAAATAAATATAACATCCCTTCTTTGCGGATTTTCATCTGGAACGTAACCCCTGCGATAAGTGAGGAATTCCGTGATTATCTATCACAAAAATAGCTCTAACAGTCATTTTGTATGTTTTGAGCTCAAGTTTTGTGTAATAGTAGCAACCCATCCTCCAAGTTTGTACATCTTTAATACTTTAGTGTGTTTTTAACAATATTTCAACATAACACAATTACAATGACTTGTTGACGTGTTTTCTCCCCAAAACTCAGTTAAAATCGATTTGAAGACAAATTTGGTGTTGTGCTGACATAATTAACGCTTTAAATCAAGCTTTTGTTGGTCTCTAATGTGAGCTTTCATCGTTTAGCTTTCAGCTTTCCTTAAAAATTGTAGACTTTGGTTTTTCTTTTCAACACACCATGTTTGAGTCAGTATGAGCCAAAAAAAAAAAAAACTCTTGTTTTTACTTATTTGCAAATTCATCATAAATGCGGAATCAAAACTGGACCAGTTTTAAACTAAAACAGATTTAAGATTTACAGACTGCACACCATTCAGCTGCTTGTGTTGATTTTTTTAATCATCTCTGTACTGTCAAAGGTATTGTGTACTAAATCATCTAAGGATGAGCTAAAGTTTTTTATTTTTTATGATAGAGGTAGAAAAATGCCAGGATTATTAAAACCAAGATGCTTTATTGGGTATTTGGCCTTTTTGTTGTTGATTTGGAGCCATTTGAGGTTTTTCAGCCTGTCCCTGCTGGCTTGATCATATTATTGCACCAACTGGTTGTCTGCAGAGCTTCAACAATGACATTAGAAGAATCATTGTGCAGAAGTGTCTGAGTTCATAATAAATTCATAAGCTTTTAATTGGAGATTATCAAAAGAAAATCGTAGAAAGCAATGCATGCACCTCGGATGTGTGTTATTACTTTTATAGGCATTTCATTTCATCATGGCAACGCAATTCACCAAATACAGCTTCATAGGAAATAAGAGAGAATGCTTAATATCCTGTAAATATAATATACATATATATACATACTGTATATACAGTATATATACAGGTACTGTATATATACTGTATACATATACAGTATACTGTATACAGTATATATATATACTGTATACAGTATATATACAGGTACTCCCCGACTTACGAGCGCATCGACATACGAGGTTCCGGACTTACGAGCTGACTAACGAACAGTAAAGTTGTACAGAACATACAGAAAATACAGCACTGGTATGTGTTTTTAGATGAAAGTGTGTTAGCTAACAGTTTGTAAACAAGTTTCTGAGCATGTTTATGAACTAGAATGAACATTTATGATGACAAACGAGTGTTCGTAGTAGCGCTAGCATACATTTTCCGACTTACGACCGAAAATCCGGACTTACGAGCAACACGTGTTTCGTGTTCCGACATACGAGATTTCGTGTTACGGAACTCGCTCGTAAGTCGGGGATCACCTGTATTAAACCACTGGAGCATATGAAAGATTATTAACACTCTTACAAAATATTCATTGGACAGTCCTCAACAAATATTTTGTGTCCATGCGATTCAACATGGATGCCAGAGCCAACTCAGAAAAGACAAAAATGACCAGTCGTTCTGAGAGCTAATGAGTTTGATGCAACAGTAGCTGGCTTTGGCTTTGGCGTCCAAAACAATATTTAGTTCTTGCTTTAATAAGTTGCCATAAACTGTTGGTGAAAATGTTAAATATCACATGGTAGTTGCTGAAATTGAAAATACAAAAATGTGTACAACTCAGTTACTTTCAGACATACTGAGCCAAAACTTGGTGCACTAGTAGCCGAGAGAAGTCTCCCAACACATTCTGAATGCTTAGCAAAAAACCAAGATGGACGCCAAAGCTAATATAAAATGAACTACAACACAATCACTTTTAGACAATAAAGTTTTGTGTGGCGGCAGCTGTGAGCGATCACTAAATGTCCCCTGAGTCATGTTGATTCAAGATGAGGAAAAGAAAATCATGCTCCATTGACGGGCCCCTTTGAGAGTTTCTGCAGGAGTTGTTCCTTTTTATTCACATTCTGCACAGCAGATGATTAATTTTCCATACTGACGTCGTATGTGAGGCGATCTGCGTGTGCGATTTTGTGTTTGTGCTCTCTGTCAGTCAGAACAGATTCATCTTGTTCTGCTTTTCTTCAGCTGCTCACTTCTGCCTGTCTGCTCGAGTCTCTTAGCACCAGAACCTCATTTATTCATGCTTCTGCTCCGACTGCAGTGCCATTTTTAGCTGCAGCTGCTGAGAGCGCAGTTTAAAACTTAACGGCGTCTACACCTTAACAAAAAGAAATGAAACGCGTCATCGCCTAACATATTCTTTAAAAAAAAGGATTTTAAAGATCACTCATTCAGAGGCACAAAAAAAACTGATTATTAAAAGAAAATTTAACTTCTATTTTATGTAGCAGTGTAGCATGTTTAGATTTAAAACTTTAAGTTGTGATTCTGCTTCTGTGAGTTTCAGTCGTCTCATTTTTTATTCAATTTCATCAGCATCCACGGTCTTTCTTATTCCGGTATTTTTACCTGATGCATCAATAAACCTGACAGCTGCACATTTGGATCCATTTGGATGGATGAATGGATGGATGGATGGATGGATGATGGATGGATGCATGGATGCAGTGGTGTAGTCTACGCGATACTCGGGTATATGGAGTATACCCACTAGAAAAGCTTAATAATTTCAGTATACCCACTTAAAAGTGCCCAATGATACATGACATATAATTAGGCACTATCATTAACACGCTAAACACTTCTGTAACAATCTATCGGTACACAGAGCTTTGCTTTGATACAGTTTTATAAATTCTAACATGTTTTTAATACAAAGCCAACTGTTTTACAAAGTTTGTTGTACATTTATTAAAGTATAAGCATCAGAGAAATTTGAAAATGTTCAATATGCTTAAAAATCTAAATACATTGACGATTACAGTACATTGTACTAACCAGTGTACAAAGGTTTCTAAGCATAGTATACCCACTACAAATATGTAGACTACACCACTGGATGGATGGATGATGGATGGATGGATAGTTGGATGGATGGATGGATGGATGGATGATGGATGGATGGATGATGGATGGATGGATAGTTGGATGGATGGATGGATGGATGGATGGATGGATGGATAGACCTCTACTACTGTATCAAGTTCTTTCTCTTCTTTTGACAACAAAGTAATAGGTTCATGTTAAAAAGCCAAAGTTAAGTGTTTAAAATGATGATCCACGTCAGTCCCTTAACTTCCATGGCCACCACCCAGGCACCTTATGGCAGCACGCTTCTCCACAGGTGTGGGTTTTGGGAGCTCGGTGGTCAGTGGTTACCTCAAGAAAGACACTAAGCCTTGATTAAACTGATTTCACACAATATAGTGAAAATTGATGAGATATCCAAGTTAGAAAAATGTTTGTGAGACGTGCCATTATGTAACAGTTTCCTGTATCCTCCACTGTTGAAAACCTGTTTCCTTGTGGTCGAAAGCTTGGAGATGATCTTCTATCTGTCATCCCATGTATTATTTTTATATGTTACACAATATATAACACACACGGCTCTAAAAGGCTAGAATTTTTCATCTTTCTCCAATTTTTTTTTTTTTTTGCCCTTCTCTCCTCTGACACAGCTCTTTCTCTCAGCCTTGAGGTCTGATCCACTAATTTCAGTTTGGCAAGGAAGCAAAGACACAGATGGGAATCCTTTAGTTAATCTGGTTAATCTCATTTGCTATTTGAATTTTTTTTTCACGCTTTTCCCCGTACAAATCATCTCATACAGGCACTTTGATTTTTCTGCATCCCTGTTTACTCGTTTTATATTGAACACACACACACACACACACACACACACACATTTTGACTGTGCCCCATTAGGAGCACTAGCAGATGCAGGACATGCGCTTGATTAAATTTGTGTCTGATTATTAGATTAAGAGGAAGAGAAGAGTAGCTGTTCAGTTTTTTTCTCACATTTTCATTCATCTTCACGTCATAATTCATGGTTGAGATCGAACACGAGGATGCAGACTCATATAAGGACTCACTGAACAGAGACTTTCATTTTATTTGATATCTGATACTGATACTTATCCGATACTGATATTTTTATACGTCACCTTGATTTATTGTTTTATAAGACTACTTTTATTTCAATTGCATTTTACTGTACCTTATATGTTGTCAGTTTAAAACAGGTCTCTCATGTAAATGAGTCCTCGTGACTCAATGAGATTAACTTGTTTCAATAAAGGTTAAATTAAAAAAAAGAAAGTATTTAATGACATCAAAACAAAAAGACTGACGTGGCTGCAAATAATAAAACCCAAGAAGTCAACGAGACGAGACGAGAGAGCCATCAGGGGAAAGAAAAGGAATGACTGAGAGGTTAAACAGGCAGAAACTGATGACAGCTGAGCCTAATGAATACGAGGAACAGGTGTGAGATGAACGAACTGGAGAACAGAACTGACGGAGGAAGACAGAGGATGACCAATGACTGGAGGAGACATTGAGAAAACAATCACAGAGAACCCAGGATCATCACATCATATGTTTTATATTATATTTCTTTTTCACATTTTGGTACTTTAGTTTATTGCACGCTTTAGTATTTCTTGTTTGTTTGTTTTGTTTGTTTGTTTTTAGTGAGTCAAATGTCGGTTCCTCTCATCCTGAACATTTCATTGCATTGTTGACCTTGTGTTAACCTACAAATGACAAATAAACAACTTAACTAACTTATCATTAACACTTTACAGCTGAGTGAAAATGTACCTTGAAGAAGAGCTACATGCCCAGAAACATGTTTAGACAAATATTTTTAAGTGTTATGATTAGAACAAAAAAGTGTGTTAACAAAATATCACATGAAGGCAAGAAAGTTCATGCTCAATAATCCAGGTACCAAATCCAATGATTCTCAGTCGGGTTGGTCCACTTAAGGTGTTTACTGCTTGGTGGGGAAACAGTTTGCTGGAACTCCTCTGACTGATGATGCCCTCTGGATGGAGGGTGAAACGTTTCTATAAAAAAGAAACTGTTCAGATGACCTGACTGATAATTATTGGATCACATGAAGGGTTCTTTAGAAATTCACAGACAGTATAATCACCAGATGTTCAAGTTCAAGTTGTGTTTATTTGTCATATGCAAGGTTAACACAAGGTTAACACAAGATTAACACAAGATTAAAGACCGTGTAAAGTGAAATTAAATTTGTGTTTTTATTTTGTCACACGGCATAAATATGTGTTATTAATCACCCATATAAATCTGACTGATTAAAAACATTGATTTCCTTATAAAATTAAGTCTCAAAAATCATGAAAAAACATGATTTTGACTTGCTCTAGAACGCTGGGGGCGTGTCGCACGTGGGCGTGATTTCAGCGCAGTACTGCGCCATGTCCAGCCCCCTTCAGAGCTGAGCTGTGTGGGGAGGCATACGGGGGAAGCAGAGATCACCTGCTCTGTTTTTATCTGAGTTCTGGCTTCCAGCAGCTCCTTTTTCCAAGAGTTACGCTGTTTTTAGTGCACTAACAACTCTGGTTATGTTTTTAAAGTTGAGGACACATAACTCCGCTGTTATAATCAGCGCTATTTTAGAAGATGAGCGGACTCGCGGTCCGAACCGGTCACATCGCATGCGGGGTCTGATCGCCACACACACACACACACACACACACACACACACACACACACACACGCGGACTCGCGGTCCGAACCGGTCACATCGCATGCGGGGTCTGATCGCCACACACACACACACGCGCGCGCGCGCGACCCGGTCACATGCATGCGGGGTCTGATCGCCACACACACGCGCGCGCGGGGGGGGGGCGCGGAGGTGCAGGTGGCATGTGGTCGCTCCAGCAGCACGCCAGTACTGGAGGGAGACGGTCGGTAGCGAGTGAACGGCTCCACCGAAGAACGCATTTATAACGGCTGGAGCTGCAGGGGGTGGGGCTTGTGACCGCGTGACGAAACGCGGTCACATTTAAACCACGCCTAAAAAATCCTGAAAGAGAAATGTGTTTATACACAGTTTGATCTATAACTCCAAAATTAATTGAGCTACAATTTTGAGACTTTTTACTCATTTACAAGATTACAATTACGACATTTATAATGTTTATTGAAGAAAATGTTGAAATTCACTTTACACGGTCTTTAACAGTGCAATAAAATGCTTAGGATGAGAAGAACTGATTTGACTTGGTAAAATAATCAAAGAACAAACAAACAAACAAGAAATACTAAAGCATGCAATAAGGGTACAAAAATAAAGTACCAAAGAGTGAAACATTTATTATAATATTTACATGGTCCAAAAGAGAGAGAGTAAACAACATTATGGTAGAATATAATGGTACAAGCAGGATGAATTTGAATTAATAAGTATTTCAAGGTACAAGTAGTAATATAAGCTAAAATGCACATGAGATGTATATATATT
>JBBPBX010007503.1:20273-65108 GCA_038048925.1 Garcialebias charrua
TATATATATATATATATGTATATATGACTAAATAGAAGCCAAATAATGTAGATACTTACAGATTAAAAATTATAATGCAAGTAACTTTATTACTATTAGCTCATTTTAACATCCATTCATTTGGCTTGTTTAGTTTATTTTTATTTTTTATTATAAATAGTTTCCTATACAGGGAGTCCTCGACTTACGTACGAGTTCCTTTCCTACGCATCGTTCGTAACCAGATTTTGCCGTAAGTCGGGGACCACCCGAGCCGCCACTTATACAAGTACATGTATGTTACTGTACAGTTACCAAGCACTTCGCCTATCCTAACACAGTACCCTACATAATTATCAAAAAACACATACTGTACATTTGTGTAATAAAATATAAATATATAAAAAAATATTAATTTCTTACTTTGCGCTGTTCAAGCCTGCTCCGTCTTTAGCATGTTAGCTCTTGCATGTCCAAGCACCGCAGCTTTGTGCTGCCTCACCCGGTCCAAACTGTTTACAGGAAGGAATGTTAGCATGTTAACTCCATACATAATGAAGGGAAAAAGAGTTAATAACTTACTGTGAGCCGTTTTGCCGCGGTGTCATCCAAAAAACTGCGCGTGTTAGCATGTTAGCCCCTCCAAAAGGCCGTGCGGCATTAGCATTTTAGCTCCTCCAAAAGGCTGAACGCGCTGTTTCTCCGCGTTTTTGCATGTTAGCTTGGTGTCCATCCGACATCTTAGGCTGCCAGGCGGACATGGAGGCGAGCTCCCGGCCGCAAATGGCCTCTCCGCCGCCCGCACGGAACACCGGCTGATGGCCGGGACAGTAGCAGCGGGATGGTCACCGGATCCCGCGGTGAGCTGGTGGTGTCGGCCGGCGTGGTGGGAAGTGGGCGGAGCGCTCGGCGGCTGCTGCTCCGGGCCTGAGACGTCCACAGAGTTCACCGAGCGTCTCCAGCTAATATATCCGTATGAGGCAACCTCTGATCGGACACACGGTCCTCCAAAGCCAGCTGTGAGGCCGGAGCTAACCGAAGCTAACCGCAAAATGGCGGACACGGCGGCATTTCCGGAAACTGCCAGAAACTGCGCAAATAGGCTTAAAAATTATAATAATAATAATAATGATACTTTATTTATAAAGCCATTTAAAACAACCACAGCTGCAACAAAGTGCTGTACACATGAAATTAAGAACATTTAAACACAAATTTTTTTTCATATTTTTATTAATAATGATGCGTTCGTACCTCCGAATTGCCGTAACTCGAGGACCACCTGTATTATATTTAGTGTAGCATTTTAAAAAAGAAAGTGTAATTATAATATTTTAGCTTTCATAACAAGATGTCATAACTAACAATTTGCATTGGTCAAGTTCTGTGTTAGACTGCAGTAGAATATGAAATAATTGAATAAAAAATACAAAAACCAGAATGAAAATTATTTACAAAAACTTAAATGATCAATGTCAAATGGGATTAAAGGCCAACACAAAAAAGTTATCCTAATCAAAAACTTGAGTTGTCAAGACATTTTTGTAATGACATGAGCTTTATTATTTTTATTTAGGTTCTTAATAAAAGCACGATTGTCTATATTACCCAAAGCTATTCAACCTGTTTTTCCTTGTCACCATGGATCTTATGTCTTTAAGTGACATTTCATAAAGTTAGCTCCTTACAATCTGTCACAGACAACAAACACAGCTGTCATCACATGCTGTCCACGAAGCTTTACATTGAAAATCCACTTCCTGTCACACTCAGAGTGATGAACTCCACGAATGAAAAGGTCTTTTTCTGCCTGGAGCACAAATATGAAGACAGCTTCCATCTGTTTTGTTTTCTGCCGTTTCCCATCGTCCACAGGTGGTGATCAACTACTCCATAGTGAAGGGCCTGAAGTACAACCAGGCCACGCCCACCTTCCACCAGTGGAGGGACGCCAGGCAGGTCTATGGCCTCAACTTTGCCAGTAAGGAGGAGGCCACCACCTTCTCCAACGCCATGCTGTTTGCTCTCAGCGTCCTCAGCGCTCAGGACGGAGGTACGGCGTTTCCTCCGAGCCCACACACTCACTGAACGCAAGCAATGTCTTTAATTTGACAGAACAAAGATTTTTTAATTCTGCTGCAGAGAGCGTAATGAAAACATTATCATGTTTATGCAGTCAGTCATGAAGTAACGCTGGCAAAGTTTTCACAGTCAGGGCTCTATGAACGATCATACCCCGATGATAAATCACTAAATTATGAATTATACATGTTTGGATTTGATTAGAACAAAATAATCGACACAAACTTAAACCTGCTCTCAGCTTTACATAATGTCTGAATTTAAAAACACACAGTATATTCAGTTAATATGTCAGTCAGGAATCACTTGGAGTGAGTTCATCTTCTCCAAAGATTTCATAAAGATGCTAAAAGTTGTGCATAAATCTGTTGTTGAGATGGTTTTATCTTTCCGGTGTAATAATGTAGTAGGGGTGCAGGGAAAAAAAAATCGATTTTTTTAAAGAATCTAGATTCTTAGTCCTGGCGATTCAGAATTGATTCTAAAAGCCCCAAAATTGATTTTTTTTTTTTTACATTAAAACCCAAAAGATAAAGAAAATAAAACCATATCTCATAGTATATGAAAGAATACATAAAATGAAAGGTGGCAGAAAGAAGAAGACATTTTATTTTATCTGCCCCTTTTTTCAAAAACAAAACAAGTTCAAACAATCAATTCAAACAATAATCTTCTATAAGTAACAGAACAAAAAGAACAACTTTTCACAATCTACAAACATCTAGAACATTAAACACTTAACTAAAAGTTTTAGTATTTTGTTAACAATATAGTTTTGATTTTTTTTTTAACATAAGCACAGAGTTTACATTTTTAACATCATTTCCCAAAACATTCCATAATTCAACTCCCTGTATCAAACTAGTTCTATACCTTGGCTTTGCAAAAATTTCACTTCCCTTAGACTGTAGCAGCTTTCTCTCTTTACAAAATACATTTGAACATTTGAGGGTAGTATATTCTTGTGAGCCCTATACATTACTAACAAAATATTATAGTTCACCAAATCATAAAACTTCAGTACAGAAATCCAGACAACTAAGCTAACCTAATACTGGTTATTTAAGTTACAGAATTTAATGCATTCCTGTATTATTTGTTCCTATTTTTGGTATAAATATCAAACGATGCAAAAAATTTGATACAATAAGGAACCTAAAATTATTGTTTTAAACAAATGTTCTATTTGTTTACGTTGTTGTTTATTCTTTTCAGCTTGTCAGTTACAAAACTGAAACTAAATTGATGACCATTTTAATAGAAAAATCGTTTCTGAATCAAAAATTGTTTCTGAATCGAAAAATCGATTTCGAATCGAATCGTGACACCAAAAATCGGAATCGAATCGATTCCCCAGACACTGAGAGATTAGCACCCTATAATGTAGTTTGCAAACCCTTTTGCAGAAGTATATGGAGCCCAGTAAGTGCCAAGCGAGAATAAAAACAGTCTCCCTCAGTTTAGATATGAAGGTGAAGATTCTCAGTCGTCCAGGACATGATAAATCAAAAAGGCGTTCAATACAAGATCAACTGGACTTTATTTAAATAAAAATATAATAAAGTCCAGTTGATCTTGTATTGAACGCCTTTTTGATTTAGATATGAACAGTTATTTTGTTACAAAACAAGCAACAGTTCATTGTTCTGCTTCAGTAAAGATGAAAAGTTGGACAAAATAAATTTGCAGACAGTCTCCAAACCCCACATTTAACTTCTGGGGTTGTGTTTACTTGTGTCTCCATCCAGACTGAAAACAAGTAAACGGTAATGTCCCTGCACATTCATGTGCACAGAGTCACTTCCCTTTTTTTAGCAAACTCCGTTTTTAACCCTCCATGATCCTCTCTTTGCCGGGCTCTGTAGAAAATCACAAAAACACGTTATATTTGCAGAATGTTGTTGTTAAAGCTGTTTGATGAGCATTTCTACCTCAGCACAAAATAAATATATCTTATAATATCCACTCTAAGATGCTTGGAGGAAGCTTATGAGACTTTCTCCTGCTCTGAAATAAAAGTAACTTCCTGCTCATAGCTTCATGACACAGCATCTGCAACGTAGATGCTGACCCAAACATTAGCAGGGAGCTCTTAAAGTGTAATATTAGCTGACGTTTTCACTCAGACTGCCTTCAGAGGTGCAGGCACCTTTAATCCACTTCACTATAGTCTGAGTGCAGTCCATCCTGAGTTATCTTCTATAGCAGATTTTTTCAAAGTGGGTGCTGCGGCCCCCTGGGGGGCCACCAAGGAATTCTAGGGGGAGCCCAAAAAGCTGGAGAGACGTAGATTTAAAAAAGAAAAAAGAGTAATATAATAATAAAATAGGGCAATCTGTGTCTGTCATTTCCAGATAAACACGCTTGAGAGAGAAGTTAGATTTATTTTTTTGTTTTGTTCAACAGTTTGTTGAAAAGTTTGATCTCCACTCGTTGCACATCTCGTGGTGTCTCTGAGCAGCACACCCTATCCCTAGTTGCTCCCTGGGAGCTCCACCTGGGGATGGATGGGTTAAATGCAGAGAGCCAATGTCACCATTGTATGATGATGACGACACATAACACATTATTATTATTTCAGTGGGAATATGATTCAGTGTTTAAAACATGTTAGTTGATATTTTTATGCTCAGCAGCTGTAATAGTTAATTGAATACAATGAATAAATTTAAAACTTTCTAAAAGTGGATGTTTCTTTACATATTTTGTAGCCTCTGCTCTGTGGGACTTCCTGGTGAACTGGTATGACCCCACACAAACAGCAGAGAAACCTGGACGTGTCAGGGTTAAAGAAGAAATATCAGCTTAAACATTCATGCTTCAAATTCTAAAGACTTTTGTTTTCTAATCCTGCAGCCAGTTAGTCGCACAGACCAGATGTTATCACCTCATCACAAGATTAAGCTGCAGAACCGCCTTACCTTTTTCTCATGCCGACCGTTTAGGCTCTGTTACTACTTCGCTTTGCAACATAAAGGTGCATCAGGGTGGGTTGGCTTGAACCCTTTAGAACCAGGTATGAGCAGGACATCCCTTGGCCAATTTAAAGCCCTCTTTCAGCAGTGAACACACACATCAGTCAATGTGTCCTCCATTACTCTATGTTTGCATGTTTGTCACAAAGAGATGATAAAATGGGGAGGGACAGGAAAAGACTGCAACTCAGACAGGGTCTTTTACCTCTTCCATTCATTCCCCAGCAGCAGCTGGGGTGTCCCCCTCCAGCCTTTTAATTAGAATGAGTCGCTGAGAAGGTCTCCCCTGGGTCCTGTGTTTGAGACCTTTTCATTTGCCTAATAACATGGCAGCAAGCCTGGAGTGACAGCAGCTGAACACGAGGGCACTGACACACACGTCTGATAGACACCAGCTCGGTGCTGTGCAGCCACTAGACAATAACATGTGCAGAAAACACATGATTCTTTTTTTGGTATTTTATGCACATGTATGCATGAGGAACAGAAAGAGGAATTTTTCTTTCTAGACATGGCTGCATGTTGCAACACTAAAAACCGAACACGTTTCTTGCTGTCCACTCCCTCTAGTGGTGAGAAGTGGAAATGACAGCTCTGTCCTGGCTGCAGTTTTTAACTTGAAAGAGCCAAATAAACTGACACGACACACCCGTGGTCCTTACTAGGCCTAAATTTATTACAATATGGATAAAAAACATCAAATTCAGAATCATAAAAATGTGTGTGAAATATGTTGCATCATTGATTTTTAAAGATACCGTATTCTCCGACCTATAAGTCGCACCGGAGTATAAGTCGCACCAGTCCAATTATGTCCAATAAAGTGGAAAAATCCACGTATAAGTCGCACCTCACGGCACAAAACGAGCACGCGCAGCAACAACAGACCTGCAGTGCAGCAAACAGACCTGCATCTCTTTGATCTTTAAAGATAAACACATAAAAAATATATTTTTGTTAGCTGACATTACAGTAAAAGTGTGTCTCAGTTTAACTTTTCTTGATAAATGCACTTTGACGGTTAAAAACCGTTAAATTAAGTGACCATTTTTTGACCAAAGTGAAAAAAAACGAAAAATCCACGTATAAGTGCACCGGCCTATAAGTCGCAGGGCTTGGAAATGTAGGCAAAAAGGTGTGACTTATAGGCCGGAGAATACGGTAATCAACAGATACGTACACCAATAGCCTATATGCCACGGGGGGGCGTGACGTACTTCCGGCAAAATGCAGCACCTACCCGCCACTTCCGGTTCCCATCCACCTCCGTTGTTGTTAGCGTTAGCTCCTAGTAGCAAACCATGACAACGAGCCGAAACGGGAAGCGGCCGCGCGCTACCGGCACTACACGTGAGTACCGTTGTGTCCGCCCACCGGTGGGAACAGCTGTTCCGCGGGGGGGTTTCGGCGAACATTTATCGCGGCTATCCGTAGGGGGAACGTCGCCATTATTTTATATGGTTTTATATGTGTATAGAGTTGTTATTGGTGTGTATGCTGATGTTTTATTAATTGTATTTAGTCACTTATGTTCGTGTCTTTCCCGCTAACCGGAAGTGCGCCGACTGTGTAATGACTGCCGAGGTGCTGGAACGGAAGTCCGTGGCATATAGGCTATTACAATTGATTTCTAGTTATGCTTTTTAATAAAATTACACTTGTCTTACCATTACAATAACGACTTGCTTTTCGTCCATTTTCTTCTTGCATTTTCTAAACAAATGTAAAACTTTTGTGGTTATTTATCAAAATACTCCATATAAAACCACCATTTGGTCTTTTATGGGCATAAATTGTCTCATTTTACTGAACAAATTAGTCTTCATGGTTAATTTTTTTTACTTTATAAAGCAGCCGACAACACAAAAAAAATGACCTGTGTTGTTTTGTTTTCTCAAAGCTTATGTCACCTGCAGTCACGTGCAGTTTTTGTTTAACGTTTGAGCACAGTGGCTCAGTGAGCAGCAGGCCTCAGGTGGATGCAGGTCGCCTCGCTGTCATTTTTGTTTACCTGAGCTTGGCCTTTGGACAAATCCTTCCTTTTTGAAACGTGATCAGGAGAGGCTCGCTGTGCTGCTGCTGCAGGCTTGAGTTACATGAAGATGACAGATGATACATGGGGCTGAGGGGGGAGGAACTAGGCAGGCAGGTGAGGAAGCATAGAGAGAGGGAGGTGATGGACGGGGAAGGTGAGGATAATGATGAAGAGGAGGAGGAGAGGGAGCTAACGGAGAGATGGTCAGGAGGGAGTGCATGTGTCAGTGCCTGTGTGTCTGCTACAGCCGCTTTCTCTTCTTCAGCATGTCATGTAGGTACACAACTCTACTGCTGCGTGTTCGTCTGAAGCTAAGCTAATGCATGGCTGTCATTATGACAAGATGATGTACTGTATTTGTATTTAAAGTGATTGATGCAGATAATTTAACATAAAACAGCCTGAAGGGGGAAATCTGAAACTTTGTCCTCCAGAAACCTGAAGTGATCCCAACAGAGCAAGTGTTGCACATGAGTAAAAACTTTTCAGCTTCTTGAGGAAATATTGCTCTAATTATGCCTCTAATGCATAAAAATAGCTGATGTGATAGAACTAACAGGCTAAAATTAAAATGCATGCTCGATCTAACAGCAGGTCCCTCCTGTTTCACACAGTGTGAAAATCTCTTTTAACGCCTGCAACATTTGCATTAATGAATCCTGCATGACACTGTGTCCATTAAAGTGTTTGACACGACTTTTAGCTGAACTTTTCTGGACCAAACCTCTGAGTTTTTGTTGCTTAAAGACACAAGTTGGTGCTTTTTTGACTGAGTGACTAACATAAACTAGAGACATTGCATTTCTTGTGAAAATGCAGTGTAAATTTCAGAAGAACTAGCTGATAAACAGCTGAAATTAGCGTTAACATGCTGAAATTTAGCTAAAATGAAGAACATGCCTGTTAGCAGAAGAAAGCAAAAGGGACACATATTTGATTAAGTTAAATAAGCAGAAATGAGCGCAGAAATGAGGACATTTGAAAAAAAATGCTGAAATTAACAAGCAATAGCTGAAAACTAGCAGAAAAACGCTGAAAAGAGCAGAAAAAAGTTAATTACGAATAGCAGAATGAATTTCTCTGAAAACTGCTGAAATTAGCAACAAAAAAAAGCTAAAAAGGTAGCTGAAAATGTAGAACAAGCTTAAATTAGCATAAGAAAGCAGAAAGATCATGTCTACCCAATTAGGCTGAAAGAAGCAGAAATGAGCAAAAAAAGTGGAAATTATCTGTAAAAAATATTTTAAAAAGCTGAAATTAACAGCAAAAAAAAAAAAACAGCTGAAAAGTACACACAGAAAGAATCTGGAATTACAAAAAGGAACTGAAGAGAGCACATTTTTGCCGAATTAGTCTGAAAAAAGTTGAAATGAGTGCAAAAAATGTGGAATTATCTGAAAAAGGTAAAAATTAGCATCAAAACAGCTAAAGAGTAGCTAAAATAGATGGAGCCGAGATGGTGTAGGGGCAGGGCAACCGACTTGGGACCTGTCCTGGGTTTGATCCCTGGTCATTGAACATCTCGTGGTGTCTCTGAGCAGGACACCTAATCCCTTGCTCCGTGGGCGCTTACACAGCTGTCCACTGCTCCACCTGGGTGTATCCCAGGTGCGAAGGGTTAAATGCAGAGAACTAATTTCATCTTTGTATGGGAACACACAATAATGACAACACGTAGCATTTAAAAAGCTGAAACTTGCATAAATAATCTGAAAGAACAACCTGAAATCGGCAGAAAGAATCTAAAAGGATCACAAACCAGCTGAAATGAGCTGCAAGCTGAAACAAGATTAAATTTTCATAAGGAAGCTGAAAGCAGCTGAACCATAACAAAATGTGAAAGGAGCAGTAAAAGGTTGTAAACACATCTAAAGATCTGAAGGATGTAAAATGAGCTTAATTAATTTTCTATGTGGGAAAAAAAGTGGTAGAAAAGGCTAAATATTTCAAAAAGCTAAAGTTTCATCAATACCAAAAGTCATAGCAGGATTGTCCTGAAAGAGCTGAACGTTTTGATTTATGATTTATTGAAGTAGCACAAAAATTGTAGAACGAGAAAGATGCTGAAAAATATACAGAAGTCAAATGGATCATAACAGAGTGATTCATAAATGTTCACACAACAACACGTTGTCTGTTGTTAACAAATAAAGAAACTGGTTGTAATGCTTCAGGCTCCATGTGTGCCACAGAATGGATGTTCAAATTGTCCTGCTGACATGTCTGAATGTTCACATGCTCCTGTTCCTCCATCTTCAAACTTATTTTCCTGAGATCTGATCAGCTGCTTCTGGTTAAAGCTCAGAGGAGATCAGGATTTTTCAGCCGTGGCTCCGAAACTTCCTCCCAGTTTGCTCTCCGATGTCAGCCAGGCGTCATCACTTCCTGTTTTTAAATCTCTTTTTTTTAACACATTTGTTCTCATTGACATTTAACCCATCTGAAGTCTTTTATCGTTGCTGTGTTCTCTATGAATTTCCTCTGATTGTTTAAAATCAATTTGCTTTATTGTTATTTTTAATCTCTCTCTAAATGTGCTTTAAAAAAATAAGTCAACTTGACTGTAAGAAGAGACCTAAAGGGATATTTCAAAACTTTTGAAGTGGAGTTTTGACGGCGTCTTGCTCAGACTAGTCGTTAGCTCATCAGTGGTCAGAGTTAAGCTTTGTTCTTCCAAGCTGAGCTCATCCAAAGAGTTTTCTACAGCAGGTTTTATGGTGACTATTCATAACCTTTCCACAGGACCCTACTTCAGAGTGCCACTTTAAATGGCCGTGTTTGTTACACAGCGTGAAGTTTTAAACTTTAATATCGGCCTCGGATCAGACAGGAGGCACGAGTCACGTTCTTTGTCACGCCGTGTTATTTTTGGATCTCTGTTACTTGATTAACAGCAGCCATTAGCGCCGCTCGCCTGACACGTGGGCAGTGGAGAGCAGCATCAGCGTGGAGCAATGAAACTGTTGGCTTCATCAGACACGACAGGACGTGGTCTGAGCGAGTCGGCCCGAATGAAGGACAGAACCTTTGTGGGTTGTTTTCCAACTCCCTATTAGACTCTGCAGAAGTTCAACAACACAAAATAGTTCCTGGAAAGACTGCAGGTCCCCAAAGAACTGTGGAGGTGGTTTTGAAACCTGACTGCTCCCTCTTGTTTGGATGTACCGTATTTTTCGGCCTATAAGGCACAATTAAAATCTGAAAGTTATGCACCATAACTCATGTCCCCTAAAGGAAGGGAACAAGGTGCAACATACTTGCTATGGGAATTGCGCCCCCGCGCGATTACCTGAAGGAATATACTCACGCCTTTACGGCAGGGGCGTCAACGCCGCGCCAGAGGCCCCGCCCTCTGGGTACTTAAGCGGCTGACGCCCATCCATCTTTCTCCAAAATTGCACTTCACCGAGCTTTCAGCATTGAAAGGGCCAGATATGTTGCACCTCGTTCCCTTCCTTCAGGGAACATGAGTTATGGTGCATAACTTTCAGTTCCCTTTCAGTCTGGTCTCTCGGTGCAACATACTTGCTATGGGAACGTAATCCATTCACGCCCTTGAAATGCTCAGTAAAATGCATGCTAGAGTGAACGTCTGCCCTTGACCAGCAGGCATCTCAAGGCTACTTTCTACTGTGTGTTAGAAAGGACAGCCTGAGTGACGTCACACGCAGTAACATCCAAACTGTAATGCTTTGCAAAAGTGTTTAATGAGCTCCAGTTCGCAGCAGCGCAGATGTCTGCAACTGGTACACCCTTGAACAATGACCAGGAAGTGGCCAAGCCCCGAGTGGAGTGAGCGTGCACCCCAGAGGGCACCTGTTGACCTTTGCTACTGTACGCCCTTTTAATGGCCTCAGTCACCCAATGTGAAAGGCGTTGTTTTGATAGGGCCTTTCCGGTAGCAGGTGCTACAAAGCAGACGAACAGTTGATTTGTTTTTCTCCATTCGGCTGTTCTCTGCATGTAAGTGCGTAAAGCTCTCACGGGGCAGAGAGCCTTCAGCCTTTCCTGTTCCTGAGTGAGGACAGGAGCAGGTGGGAAGGAGGAGAGATCAAAGTCTAGACTCCTGTGGTTCAAAGTCAAGACCTTGGGAGTGTATGCGGGATTAGGCCATAAGGTGACCTTTGACCCGTCAGGGGTGAATCTGATACACATTGGATGTACAGACAATGCATGGAGGTCACCCACTCGTTTCACTGAGCAAAGTGCCAGGAGTAGAGCGGTTTTATAAGATAACAAATCTATCTTAACCTCGTTCAGTGGCTCGAATGGGGGGTCACAGTGAGCCCCCAAGACCAGGCCAAGATCCCAACCAGGGGTCAGAATCCTGATGGGTGGTTTAGTCCGAAGTACACCTTTCATAAATCTTATTATGATTGGATGTGCTCCAGGTGTCCTGTGTCCCCAGCCTTCATGACAGGCTGAAATAGCTGATAGGAAATCTTTAATCGTTGAGTAAGAACAATCTTTTTCCAGTAAGTCCTGAAGGAAGGTCAGGAGTTGAGCCAAGTCGCATGCATAAGAAATAATATTTCTTTCTGAGCATCAGGCTTAAAAAATACGCCACTTCTGTGCGTATAGAGACTGTGTTGACACAGCACAGGCAATTTGTATGGTTTTTACCACATTTTCCGGCAGGCCTGACGTCATTAGCTTGTTCTTTTCTGCCAACAAGCTGAAATTTTTGACAGTTCCTGGCCTAAGCGGCTGGACTGCCCCTTCTGGTGACATAGTTTGGCCCTGAAGAAGAGCAGTTGGTGCATCCAGTTCTCCTCCAAGGGCCCTGGAGGATGTGAACCCCTGGGGGTCAACCAAGTCGGGAAGAGGGCTTCCTTGCTGATGTGCTACCAGGCTGCTCTGCTCGAAGGTAATCGAGGGCAGATGCAACCTGTCATCCGTATTAGGCAAAGTTGGAGCAGAAAGTCTATTTTCCCCCTCCAAGTTTGGGGTCATGGGACTGGGAGACTGCGAGTTTTGTAAACGAGCAGACCTCCTGACTCCAATCCGTATATTTGGAATGGTCTAGTTTACTGGTCCTTGGCTTTAACAAAGCCTCGGAACCAGACAAACCGATCGTGGTTCGTGTTTCGCCCGTTGGGAGAATTTTGTTTGAGAGCAGAGCTGGATCAGCACAGACAGGAAGGTCACATGCTGTCTGATCACTGCTTGGACATAGCGTGTCCCTCATTAATAATGAAGGGGCAGCTGCAACGTGAGAACGTGGAGATGCTCCTTTTAGTTTGGCAGACTTAGATTATTTGGTGATAAAGAGCCCAGTCCCCTTCGAAAAACAGGAAGAGAGATCTGATTCGACTCGGATTTGTTTATATGCACAGCAGCTTGAACATAATTGCTACTGTGAAGGTGTGAAGCTTGTGGCTGCCTGTGGGCATCTGACGTGCCCCCTCCCCCCCATCGTTAGATTCAGTCAGCATGCCTCCCTGAGGTGCGGACATGTCACGTGTTCGCCTGGTTAGTGTATTGGCTGCCCCGTCATTCACAATGGAGCGGGGTCTTGAGTACGTGACCCTCCTCACCTGTCACCGTGAGGGGTGTGGGGGGTGCTTGCAGACGCCTCTGTGTCTGTTTACTGCAGATGAACCAGAGGCACCCTGCTGAGGTTTATTGGTTAGGCTAATACCCCATGGGCCGTGAGGGAGGGGGGGGAAATGGCCCCCTACCTCTATGACGGCTGGTAGGCCAAAGGGACCTGTTCTGCTGAAGTTATTTGTGTGTTGTTGTTTTTTTTGAGAGTCAATAAAACAGAGAGGGGCTGTTTTATGAGCTGTATTCGTGCTTATGTGCAATGACGTACATGATTCTATGTCGCTCACAGCAGAGAGAGCATGATTTGTGCATGCGATAGATTTACCAGCTTTTTGTACCGTGTTACAAATACAGTCTGGACATGAAGGGATCATTCCCAGTACCGAGTGGGCGGGTGATCGTGTAATGTGGGAACGTGGACCTGGTTCATCAGGTACATTTCTGTCTGTTGTCCCGGTTCGCCGAGGAGGTCCTGTGTCTGACCGCCTGGTGGGGGACAAACCTGTTTTTGCTCCATGCGTGCTCAGTGCGAGGTTGGCCCGGCGGGGATCTCTGCCGGGACTCCTCCTCGTATGCGTGCCGCTTCTGCGTGGGGCACGCGTTGCCGAGCGGTGTCGAGGCTGCGCAAGTCTGCCTCCAGCAGACTCCCTTAGGGAGGCGAAGCTTCTCCAGGGAATGCCCACCCGGAGAGCTTCGGCCTGTCTGCGCCTTTGGTCCAGCTTGGTCTGAATTCGCTCCAAAGCTTTACCAAATAATCACGTCGGCTCTATCGAGTGGTGGAGAAAAGGCACCTTTTGTCCCTCAGGGAGATCCGTTAAAGTCATCCACAGGTGGCGAATCGCGATGACCACTTCTGCCATACCCCTGCCTTGAGCAACAGCGGCTGACCCCATCATGCGGAGCACAAAGTCTGTTGCCCTGCGGGCTTCGTCCAGCAAGTCGGCGGCAGCCTGCTTGTCCGTTGTTACCTGCAGCTGCTGCAGCTTTTCCGCTAGGTAAGCCTGCATCAACGCGGACGCGTTCATGGCGCGCGCGCACGAGTCCCTGAGCTCTGTAGCACTTCTCGAGTAGAGACGCTGAAGCTCGACAAGCCTTGCTGGGGAGAGTTGGTTTTGTCCCGGATGACTTAGGAGCCAGGTGAGACGCTAGTGTGTCCTCAATCTGAGGCACGTTAGCTATTCCCACCTCATCCATCCTATCGATGTCGAGGAACTGTGAGAGGGGAAGGAGCATGGGGGCTCTTGGTTGAGCCCAGGTGCGAGTTAGTTCTGTGAGGAAGTCCGGGAACATAGGCATCCTTTGCCTCGTGGCGGCCTGCTGCTTTGAGTAAAAATAGTTTCCTACCAGCCTCGTGACCTGTTGGCGTGGCAGAGGCTCGGGCCATGGGATGTGCAGCGTATCCGTTGCTCTGTGGCACAGGTCGAACAGAGCAGGGATGGAAAAGTCGGTTTCTGGGAGCACAGGTACCGGGGTCTGGGAGAGATCTTCCCCCTGATCCTCCAGTTCCACGTCTGTGTCCTCCGCAGAAAATTTGCCCGAGGCTGAAATCGAGATCTCGTCCTCGTTCATGATGCCTCGGGTGTCGAACTCAAGTGTTATGTCCACCATAGGAGCCAGCACGTCAGGGCTGTCGCCCCATTTGACACGTGTGCTGTCATGTAGAGCCATGTTCTCAAGCTCCGGCGTGGGAGTGAGAGGCTCCGTGGTGTCTGCATCCGCTGGTACTGCTGAAGTGCCCATGGCTTTGGTGACAAGGTCAACCCGGTGCCTAGGGATGGGAATTGATAAGAAATTATCAATATCGATGCCTTTATCGATGTCATTTATCGATTCGATTCCTTATCAATTCTGTTATCAATTCTCATTTGGGTAATAAAATATAGTAAACCATTTGTGTTCATAAAGAATTTATTTATGGATTTTTTCCCATATTTTTAGACTCATTTTTCGCTCTGATTCTTCGTTTTTCATTTTTGGCGAAAATGGTGCAGTACCAGTTTCGGCCGCTTTAGAGGCGCTGTAGGCAGCAGCCAGCAGAGGACTCAGAGAGTGAAGAGGAAGAGGGGCCACTTCCAGAAGTTTCTACTTGCTGTGTCCGAAAAAAGCCTCCTTTGGTCGGACTGATGACTCTGTCGCTGCCCGCTCCCTGCTGTGGATGTAGCTGTTTTTGTTTGCAAGATACCACTCATAAACCACACCGCGGATTTTTAAATCCAGCTGATTTCACATTTGGTTCAGCTCAGGAGCCCGTCTGCTATAGTGAGGTAAGAAATATATTTTTAAGCGTTTATTTAGCTAAATTTAAAGAAACAAAGCGTCCGGTTTGACCCGCCTGGCGCCTGCATAAAAATCAGCGAACTTTTTTTTAAAAATCCAGCTTATTTGAACATTTCGTTAAACTCAAGAGTACGTCTACTATTAAGTCAGCTAAGAAATATATTTTTTAAGCGTTTATTTAGCTAAATTTAAAGAAAGAAAGCGTCCGGTTTGACCCGCCTGGCGCCTGCCTAAAATTCCGCGAACTTTTTTTTTTAAATCCAGCTGATTTGAACATTTCGTTAAGCTCAGAAGGACGTCTGCTATGAAGTCAGCTAAGAAATATTTATTTTTTTTAGACACCACCACGCCACCACCACTCGGGCGCGGCGCATGTCTGTGATGTCAGCGCTTAAATACGTCTTCACCAGGAGTCTGCAGAACCGATAAGCTGAATCGTTAAGACAAGCATCCTACAATTCCTTGGAATTGGACTTTTAAGAACCGGTTCTCTAACAGAACCGGTTCTCGGTTCCCATCCCTACCGGTGCCGCAGCACCGCATCCAGTATCAGGTTGCAGTGTGGGCAAAAGTCGGGCGCATCCAGCGCTGTTTTTGCTTGAAGCATTCCCAGGCAGACTGGACAGGCCTCATGGGTGTCCGTCGCCGCGAGGGAGAAACCACATCCGCTGGGACAGGCGCGCGAAGTTGGGCTCACCGTCCAGCTAGTTTTCCTTGGAAGTCTTGCCTTTTGCTTTCCTTTCCCCGGAGGCATGTCCGAGATAAGGCGAGCGAGTCCTTCCAGAATCTTCTTTCTTTTTCCTTGAAATGTCTCCTCCGTCACGTTGCTTTCGCTGGCTAGCTTGGTAGGAGTTAGCGAAGTAGCTTTTTTTCTTTTGGCGTAGTTAGTGCCGTCGAGCGAAGCAATCTGTAGAGAGAGGAGAAAATACTTCGGGGTTAAGAGAAAATGTGCCGGACTAGCTTTCGCTAGTCCAGCAATATGCAGGAATAATTCTCTGTGCGCTCTGTGCAGGGAGCAAGCTCATCTCAAGTTGAGCGATGAAGCAACAGAGAAGTCCCGCGAAGAGGTAGTTCAGGTTTAGCGAGGTGAAGGGCAAAAAAGAGGAAGATGGATGGGCGTCAGCCGCTTAAGTACCCAGAGGGCAGGGCCTCTGGCACGGCGTTGACGCCCCTGCCGTAAAGGTGTGAGTATATTTAAAGTCAAAGTCAACTTTATTGTCAGAACTGCAATATGTACAGGACATACACAGGACCGAAATTGCGTTTCTGTCAGTCCCTCGGTGCAACAGTAACCACTTAAACATTGAAACACTGAAACATATAATAATAGACATAAGCATAAAATAGTAAAACTGTAACATTGTCCTGAGTTTTTGCATAGTGGTATAAGAGTATGAAAATTTACACCAACTCTAAAACTAAAACACTAAACATTTAATGAACATAATACTGTCCTGAGTTTTTGCATACTAGTATAAAAAAGTATAAAAAGTATAACTATAAAATAAACTAAAGGTTCTAGCATTGACATTTGCAAAGTGGCAAAGCAGCATATGAGCTAATGTACACAGTATATGCATGAGGCAGTAGTTGATGTTGTTATAGAGGCAAAAGTGGCATATGCAGTAAGGCACATTGGGCATCCTTAAATGAGGCTGGTCAGAGAATACTGTATATGTATCAGCAGTGGTGTAGATATAAAAGTAGTGTAAATGTAAACAGTAGTAATAAATGTAAGCAGTAGTAATAAATGTAAACAGTATTAATAAATGTAAACATTGAATGTAAACAGTAGTATGTAAACAGAGAATGTAAACAGTATTATGACTATAGGCAGTGATGTAATACAAACATTAGTGCAAATATGAGAAGTAGTGCAAACTGAATGAGCACATGACCGAGAGTTTAGTGAATAACCCGCTTGATGACACAGAGTCCAGTGTTAAAATCTTTGTGTTGTGTGGTAATGTATGAGAAAGTTTTTAGTGTTAAGGCAGTTCAAATTCCTTTACGTAATCATGCGGGGGCGCAATTCCCATAGCAAGTATGTTGCACCGAGAGACCAGACTGAAAGGGAACTTGTTAATGTCCATAGATATATTGTTAGATAGATGAATTGGATGATTGATGAAACTCACATTTTTCATCCTTTACAAACAGATTGTTCTGAAGGAGTCTTAGCAGGACAGATCTAACTTTTATTTTTTGGTGTAATTGTTTGTCATTTGAAAAAACGAGATTTTCATCCAAATAAATAAACTCATTGGTTGGCTATGTCTCTGAGAACATAATTCACTAGGGACTAAAACACTGCCATTGGTGAGTCCAAAAGGCATGACTAAAAATTCATAATGTCCTGTAGGGGTGTTGAAGGCAGTCTTCCATTCAGCCCCTCCTTAATACAAACCAAGTGGTAAGCATTTCTCAGATCAAGTTTTGTAAAAATGGTAGCACCTTGAATAAGATCAAAAGCTGATTTCATTAGCGGTAAGGGATACTTATTCTTTACTGTAATTCTAAGTCCCCGTTAATCAACGCAAGGACGGGGAACCTATCCTTCTTGCCCACAAAAAAAAAAACCTGCCCCAGCAGGTGAGGCTGAAGGTCGTATTATACCAGCTTGAAGAGATTAATTAATGTATCTGTGCATGGCTTGATTTTTCAGATTCAGATAATGAATATCTTTCTTCTTTCTTCTTCTTCTTTCGGCTTTTTCCTTTTCAGGGGTCGCCACAGCGAGTCATCCTCCTCTACCTCACTCTGTCCTCTGCATCCTCTGTCCTCACTCCAACTACCTTCATGTCCTCTCTAACTGCATCCATATATCTCCTCTTTGGCCTCCCTCTTTGTCTTTTTCCTGGCAGCTGCATTTCTAACATCCTTCTACCAATATACCCACTGTCCCTCCTCTGGACATGTCCAAACCATCTCAGTCTGGCCTCCCTAACTTTATCTCCCAGTTGTTCAACATGTGCTGTACCTCTGATTATCTCATTCCTGATCTTATCCATCCTTGTCACTCCTAAGGAGAACCTCAGCATCTTAATTTCTGCCACTTCCAGTTCTTTCTTCTGTCTTTTTGTCAATGACACCGTCTCCAGACCATACAATATAGCTGGTCTCACCACTGTCTTGTAAACCTTTCCTTTGACATTTGCTGACACCTTTTTGTCACAAATCACTCCTGAAACTTTTGTCCATCCACTCCATCCTGCCTAGACTCTCTTTTTCACCTCTTTACTACATTTCCCATTTTCCTGGATAGTGGACCCTAAGTATTGAAGTTCTGTACCTTTGTGACCTCTGCTCCTTGTAGCCTCACTGTTCCACCAATCTCCCTCTCATTCACACACATGTACTCTGTCTTACTAAGGCTGACTTTCATTCCTCTTCTTTCAAGTGAATACCTCCACCTCTCCAAGTTCTCTTCCACCTGTTCCCTGTTCTCACCAAATCACAATGTCATCTGCAAACATCATAGTCCATGGGGATTCCTGCCTGACCTCATCTGTTAGTCGGTCCATCACCAGAGCAAACAAGAAGGGGCTCAGAGCCGATCCTTGATGCAATCCCACCTCCACCTTGAAGCTATCTGTCACTCCTACAGCACATCTCACCACTGTCCTGCTGTCTTCATACATGTCCTGTACCAGTCTAACATACTTTTCTGCCACTCCAGATTTCCTCATGCAATACCACACCTCCTCTCTTGGCACCCTGTCATATGCTTTTTCTAAATCCACAAACACACAATGGAGTTCTTTCTGACCCTCTCTGTACTTCTCTATCAACATCCTCAAAGCAAAGATGGCATCTGTGGTGCTCTTTCTTGGCATGAAACCATACTGCTGCTCACAGATAGTCACCTCTTGTCTAAGTCTTGCTTCCACAACTCTCTCCCAGATCTTCATCATGTGACTCATCAACTTAATTCCCCTGTAGTTGTTACAACTCTGTACATCACCCTTGTTCTTAAAAATGGGCACCAGCAGACTTCGTCTCCATTCTTCAGGCATTTTCTCACCCTCAAATATCCCGTTAAATATTTGAGTCAAAAACCTCACTGCCATCTCTCCAAGACATTTCCAAACCTCCATTGGTATGTCATCAGGTCCTACTGCCTTCCCCTTCTTCATTCTTTTTCAGAGCTTTCTGGACTTCACCCTCACTAATCTTTCCCACTTCCTTGTCTACAGTTTCTATGACCTCCACTCTTCTTTCTCTTTCATTCTCTTCATTCATTAGCTCCTCAAAGTAATCCTTCCATCTTCCATCACACTCTCCTCACTTGTTAGAACATTACCATTCCCATCTTTAATAAGCCTAACCTGCTACACATCCTTTCCAGCCTGATCCCTCTGTCTTGACAATTGGTACAAGTCCTTCTCGCCCTCTTTAGTGTCCAGTCTCCCATACAACTCATTGTACGCCCTCTGCTTTGCCTTAGCTACTTCCCTCTTTGTTCTATGTCCCATCTCCTTATATTCCTGTCTCCTCTCTTCAGTCCTCTCCCTGTCATATTTCTTCTTGGCTAATCTCTTTCTTTGAATGGTGTCCTGCACTTCACTATTCCACAACCAGGTTTCCTTATCATCCATTCTCTGTCCAGATGACACACCAAGTCCTACCTGTCTCTCTAATTGCTTTTGCTGTAGTAGCCCAGTCATTTGGAAGCTCTTTCTTACCACCCAAAACCTTTAACAGTTCATCTCTGAATTTCTCACAACATTCTTCCTTCTTTAGCTTCCACCATTTGGTCTTCTTCTTTGATTTTACTCTTTTTCTCTTCTTCACAACAACAGTCATTCTACACACAGCCATCCAATTCTGTCTGGCTACGCTCTACCCTGCCACAACCTTACAGTCTCCAATCTCCCTCACATTTCCTCTTCTACACAGAATGTAGTCAACCTGTGTACTCCTTCCTCCACTCTTATAGGTCACTCTATGTTCCTCCCTCTTTTGGAAATATGTATTGACTATAACCATTTCCATTCTCTTGGCAAAATCCACCACCATCTGTCCTTCCAGGTTTATTTCCTTGACACCAAATCTACCTATCACTTCCTCATCCCCTCTGTTTCTTCACCAACATGTCCATTCAGGTCTGCTCCGATCACCACTCTTTCCTCTCTGGGAATACTCTATCACTTCATCCAAATCTTTCCAAAATGTATCTTTCTTCTCTCCATCACATCCAACTGTCAGGTTCTGTCCCTGTCTGTTTTCTTTAGGCTCTGTTTCTTTATGTTATTTTGTGTTTCCCCTCCTGCCATACTTTGTTATTCTGAGCTTTGTTTACTGGTTTCTGTGTATCTCATTCAGTCTCTGTCATTTCCCACTCCTCAGTCTGTCTCTCTGTGCTCAGGCCTTCAGCATTAATCATTCACAGCTGGTCCTCATTCTAATCACCCCAGGTGCTCCTCACTGTCTCGTTTGTGTCAGTATATAAACTCTGTGTATTCACTCCTTGAGCACCGGGGCTTTGTCTTTCCACGGTGTATGATCTGCTCATCTCCTCTCCTCTCATCTGTTTTTCTGCTGGGCTCTTTCTGATGACCGGGGCTTTCTGTCATGATCTGCTGCTTAATGTTTGAACCCACGTGCAGAGGACCAGCTACCAGGCGCGTGACCGCCTCACAAACAACAGCTACAGTAGCAAGAAATGCATGCTAATTTACCGTGATGCATGTTCAATAATCCAGGTAGAAAACTCTAAAAAAGCGAAGTCTGGTCCTCGGGACCAGAGGAATGTCCAGGGGACCAGACTTAACTTTTTTAGACATGCTAATTTACATTGTGAGCTTGTGCATGACCGCATTTACCGATAACGATACAACTTCTACACCTTGAAGCCTGTCTGTTACACAGTTTTACGTTAGCTGAAGAGATCAATATGCAATGTGTACCGTATCTAACATACATTAAAGATTTCATTCCACCTGAAGAGGCTTTTCACTAAACTGTAATTGTGTTAGCCACGCTAGCACTGCTAGCACCGAGCACCGTGACCAAGGCACACTCAAAACTTTTGCCAACAACAGAAATCACTGATTTCAAAAGTAACCCTCAAAACCATGAATGCCTGACTTACCCAGCCATGCAGGACAATAGGCATCAGTGATCCTGTCCACAGCTTTAATATTGCTGAGCATGTGAGGAGCTACTGTTTTCCTCATCCACCGGTAGCATTTAGCTGTGACGCGCACGCTGTTGGAGGCTAGGGGTTGAACGAGTACATAATTTTTAACCTCGACATTAACATAAAAAAACTCGAACGACGCTCGAGTAGCCGATGACGTCACAGTGTCTTATGATGCAAAATAAATAAATAAATATAAATGCATAAAAACCGTCTTTACAAAAAGAAAAAAAAGACCAACAAAACATTGGGAGCATTTATTATGCTCCTATCATTTATCATACTGCAGATAAGTCACAGGAAAAACAAAAGTATTAGTTATTATTATTAATTTTAAAAGTGAAAGTATACCGTGCGGCGCTGAAACCGAAACTGAAAAACAAATGGGGCAACACCGCACCACAGCCTGAAGTGCTGTGCAATTTAGGTTTACTTTTAGAGATTAATGTGTTTATAGGTTTTTTTAATAGGTCTAGAGAGATTAATATGTTGCTTTTGTTTGTGAAACGAGAGAGGAAGCTGCCGTGTTATATATGTGGCCTGCAATGCAACACCGCCACCTGCTGCCAGTCACAATCTACGGTGGTCAGAGAACAGAAAATCAACAGGAAATAGCGCATTTTATAAATTAAAAACTGTTTTACCTTTTTGACAAGACTGCCTGCTCCATTTACATCCGTGCGCACAAAGGAATCCATTTTGTGGCGTCTACTAAAAGCTAAAAGCTACCTCGCGCGCTGTGAAATGTGATGTGATGACGTCACTACGGGTACTCGAGGTGGACAAAAAAGCCTCGATAGAAGTCAAAGCACTCGATCTCTCGAAAACTCGGGTATTCTGTTAATGCACTATTGGAGGTATCGCGTGGCTCAAACAACTTGATAACGTCAAAAAAAATAACATGAACTTGTTGGTTCCCCTGTCCATTGTCGTGGCTGATATTTTGTTGGAATCTGGCAGAAATGATACACTATTTGACTCAGAAATACCATGCAGAGAGTCAGTCGACGCCATGTTTCCATTGAAACTTAAGCTGCGCGAGGCTTTGTTTGTGAGGTAAGCAGCCATGTTGGAGATTAGGGGGCGTTTCTGGGCGGAGCTTGGTAAGGTCCATCCCCGAGGGGCAATTAGTTTTGCAGTCAATAAGTGTGTACAGATTCATACGCACTTACACACACACACACACACACACACATATATAAACACATATATAAACACATATATAAACACAAGACAATAAGACATTAAAATAACAGTGTTAAAATTAATGTGTGTTAAGAAACCTGATTGCGTGCCGCCACTTTGGTTTGGGGGATAAGTGCGCGGCACATGTTCTGAGGCTGGGCCTCGCTGCGGGCGTCGCGGGTTTGTGTCCCGACGAGCTATTTCCGCAATGTCTCTCCCCTCTCTACCCGTTTTGCCCTCATCCTCTACAATAAAGGCCACTAGAGCCCAAAAATGTAAAAAATAATAAAAAATAAAATAAAAAAAGAAACCTGATTGCTACAGGAATAAATGAGTTTTTAAATCTGTTCGTTCTACATCTGGGTTGCAGAAACCTGCGTCCAGATGGGAGCAACCTGAACTCGTCATGGAGTGGGTGATCAGGGTTTGCCAGAATCTGCCTGGCCTTATTCACTGACCTCACCTTGTGTAGGTCTGCAAGGTTCTTTAGGTCTATGCCAGCAGTTTTGCTGCACATCTTGACAATCCCCGAGAGTTTGCTCTTGTTCTTGCAAGTCAAAAGTCCAAACCAACAGATGAAGGAAAAGGTTAAAATAGACTCAATAAAACATGACTAAAACATTCTCATAAAAGTTGAATCAACATTAAAACCACAAAGCTTCCGATAAAAATACATTCTCTGGTGGGTCTTTTTACAAAGTGAATTAACATGGAGGTCAAAGGTCAATTCATCATCAATAACAGTGTAGTGGACATGACCTTGTCCACTTTTAAGACACCTGTGTACTTTTGAACTGTCCAGTGATGACCTTTACTGACCTCTCAGTAAAGCAGGACATTTAACACAATTATTCCATTAGTTATAATCTGAGGACATATAGTCACTAAAAGAGACTATTTCTATATCTTGATTTTATTCTAATGTAATCAACTAAAACAAATTGCCTATTGGCCTGGAATGAAAAAGGATGTCAAGGACTACATTGAAGGGTGCGTGGTCTGTGGCCAGTTTCAGCCAACCAGACCACTTCACAGAGCACCACTGCAAAGCAGAGGCATTGCATTCCCATGGTCTGACCTCCAGATCGACTGGGTTGGACCACTCACTAAGAGCTCTAGAGGAAATAAATATTTTCTCACGGTAACCTGTGCATTTACCAAATGGGTAGAATGCCTACCAGCTCCTAACGACACAGCACAAACAACTGCTATGTTGTTAATGAATCATATATTCTCAAGGTTTGGACTTCCCCTTCGGGTGAACTCAGACCAAGGTACACACTTCACAGGTGAAGTGATGAAAGAACTGTGGAAGACGCTAGGCGTCAAGGCCAACTTTCATGTCGGCTACCACCCACAGGCTTCAGGCCAAGTTGAGAGAGCAAACAGAACTGTGGTGAGTATTTTGAAGAAATACGTGGCTGCAAACCACAAGGACTGGGATGTGAAACTCCCTCTGGTCCTCATGGCCATAAGAGCCACTCCACACACATCAACTGGCATCTCTCCCTTCGAGATGATGACCGGTCGACAGATGACTCTCCCTCTACACCTGTTGTACCAACCAGGCGACGCCGTCATGGCGACAGCCTACACTACACAACAATACATGAAAGATTTGAATGTACACCTCAGAAACACTTTTGCTTTCGCCCAGAAAAACCTGGAAAGGTCCGCTGAAGGACGCAAGGCGTACTATGACCAGAAGGCCTCTCACAATGAACTCCAAGTGGGAGACAGAGTCTGGTACTATACGTTCGCCCCAGCAACCGGGAAAGGAGAGTCCGGGACCGGAACTCTCGCCCGCAAACTAATGCCCAGGTGGACTGGACCTCATCTGATAACAGACAAAGTGTCCTCAGTCGTCTACGAGATCAAAATCAGCAAAGGCCGCAAAGAGCCAATTGCTAAATGGGTACATCGAAATCAGATCAAACCTTACAAGGCGTTCAATGACTCCACAAAAGACAAAGATCTCACAAACTCACCGACTTCATGGGATAATAAGGTCGTCCAAACACAAGTTAGTAAATAAACTAATCAGGTTTAAACTACCATATTTCCCACCCTATAAGTCGCATTGTCCAACTTGAACTTAGAAACGCTAAGTCCAACACCCACAACAAAAACTAATCTTAACAACCATTTAAATCCACAAGATTTAAGTTGACCTCGGTCATAAAGTTGAGACCTGTTTTCTTGTGTGTTGCACTTTGGAATCTGACGACAAGAGTGTGTCGAAGCAGTGAAACGTTGTTTCCTTGTTGTTTAGTCATTACTGTTGTCATTATTTGAGATATTGTTGTGGTTCTGGACACTCCCAGCCAAAAAAGGTTTTGTATTAACATTGATTAATGCATAAGATGGATTTAACTATGCCAACATGCAGTTCGTTTTGTTAAATCTCAACCGTTGAAGAGTCAATGTAGTTTAAAGCTACTCAAGGTACCATAAACTACACTGGCCTCACGATTTCTAAATTGAACCGATTCGATCGTTTCTATTCTAGATTATCTATTCATTTTGATGAGTCTCGCCATAGACTTCAAAATTTATTAGGTACACCAAATCCTACGTCGTTCGTCTAAAAGACAACAGACATTTAGATCAAACTATATTTCATTTTTCTACTTTAGTTTAACCTAAACTAAGTAATGAATGGAGGAATAGTTTGGAATTAGAGGCCTTCGTTACAGAAGCCCTCCAAAATTCTATAGGTATAGATCCCTATATCTAATTTACAGAATTGATCCACCCCTTAATTGGTAATTATAGCTGATCTAAACCATGATAGCTTACATACCAGGTGCATATAGGTAGGGCCTAATGTAAAATCCCAATCATAAGCCCACCTAAAACCACATAATTGCATGACACATAGAACCAGAGTGGCACTGACTGGAGACCAACCAGCCAACAACCTTCGATGTGGGGACCTGCAGCTCCAACGCTTGGTCTTCAACCTTCATCCAAGGATCGCCTCCTCTGCGTCAATCGAGGGATCCCCTCTACATGCTGATTATGAAAACAATTGTTGCTGATCAATCAACAAAACTAATCGTTGTGGATTTACTGCTGTGGGATTACCGCTGTGGATTATAAGACTTTGTTTTCCAAAGGATCACAGACTTTGTTTTCCAAGAGTTAACAGACTCAGTTTTCCGAGGGATTAAAAGCTTACCGCAATGGGATTACCTACGAACAGTATGGAAGTTCCAAAAACTTTATGGGATTATAATTTTTGATTTTTCTTTTCCACTCGCCGGATTACTTCAAGATCAGAGACAGTTCAAGGTTTCCTTTCGTGTTGGACCCCATCCCCAACGACTGGCGATGGCTTCCAAAAGGGGGGAGATGTAGTGGACATGACCTTGTCCACTTTTAAGACACCTGTGTACTTTTGAACTGTCCAGTGATGACCTTTACTGACCTCTCAGTAAAGCAGGACATTTAACACAATTATTCCATTAGTTATAATCTGAGGACATATAGTCACTAAAAGAGACTATTTCTATATCTTGATTTTATTCTAATGTAATCAAGAATAACTTTTCTCATTTTCATGATATGTGCTTTTATGCTGTGTTATTCTGAAATGTGTTAATTACTGTCTTCACTGCTGTGTTTAAAGGTGAAGCCTTCGGGTCACAGAGACCGGACGGTTTTGTTTAGAAACTCAGAGACAGTCTGATGAGCAGGGCTCCAGCGTTATCTGTCTTTTTTCCTAAACATTTCTCTCTGCTGCTGGCTTGTAACCTTGGGTTTGATAAAGCAAGTGAACTCCTCTCTGTGTTCCTGCTTTTAAGTTCTAACTGTGCGGAAACGCTTCAGTCTTTGAATGGACAAAGAGTTTGAATGGACGGAGACCTGAAAGCTCTCTGCCTTGCAGCTGGTCAAGCTTGGTCAAGAGCCAAAGACTAACTTGTCAGCTAGAACTGATGGACGTCTCCATCCAGTTCCCCGAGCAAAAGCTCCAAAGTTCTTAATGAACTTCCTTTGAGAAACATCTCGTCTTGAAGTCAGCCAGAAGCTGCCACATGTTTCTGACGGCTGACGCGGATCCGAGGAGACGTTGGAAGTAAACGACCAGTTCAGACGTACGAGGGCCGGAAGGACTCCGTGCACCTGGGAGGCTGGCAATATCTTTATCAGACGCATCGTCAAAAGGTAAAGAGCGGTTTACAAACGTACCTGGGATTTAGCCGAAGTCGGATGGAATGTGTCATCTCTGGTTACACTCGAGATAAATAACTTAATCTCTCCAACCTCTTATTCCTCCTACTCTTTCCCCTCTCTATCTAAGCTGGAAACTATATTTTTAAGCTAAAAGAGCCCACAGACTAAATATGTTAACATCCAATATTTATGTCTGTTGTGTTGAATTTAAGTGTGCTGACGTTTTAAATTGAAAGAAAGTGAAATCATGTCAATCAAGTGTAATGGTGTTAATTTAGTTGATTTATTCTAAATAAATGATAGTGTCTCTTTGACATATCAAACTAAGTTAACGTCTTTGTCACTTAATGGCTCTGTTTATTTATCCATCATAAAGATCACAGAAATATTGAATAAACTGAAAAAGAAGAGAATCCGTGAATTTACTATTCAATCTGAATAAGTAAATTAATTAAGGTAAAAAGGAGGTCAGTATTAAACTGACCCCCCCTTTTAACCCCTTTACAACAGTTCCCAGGTATTTATATTGTTGCACTACCTCCACAGCTTCACCGTCAATGACCACGAGAGCTGTTACTGAAGAATTTTTACTGAAATCAATGATCATCTCCTTTGTTTTAGAAACATTTGATTTTAAAAAGGAAGACTCACACCATTCCGTGAAGTCCCCAATCACAGGTCCGGGGTCTGGGTCATCACTGCTCAGAAGGGACATGATGACAGAGTCATCAGCAACCTTGACAATATGACGCTGAGGGAAATGGCTGCGACAATTTGTATACAAAATAAATAAAAGATGCGACATTTATTCACTGGAAGGCTTTCAATAATCTGGCACTGGAGTACTGTGGACATGGAACTTAAGTCAGGCAGAGAACAGATGAGCTGCATGACAGTTGATTGCATTGGAGGTAACATGGGGGCATGACATGGCTTGAAAGGTGCAGGCTTGAGCTGGAGATGGGTGACAGGCAACACATAGCTTGACAACATAAAAAAGGTCTGTGAACATGGAACTGAGACAGACTGTGGCAGAAACGTGACACTCCAGTTCTAAAGTTAAGAACATTCGTGCTATTTTTGATCAGAACATGTCTTTTAACTAGGGCTGGGTACCATTCTAAAAAAAATCAGTATTGGTACTGGTGTCGGTACATTCACTTCGGTGTCGGTTCCTGAACAGTTATTTTTTCGGTACCTATTTTGTAATTAATATTCGCTGCTGGTAATATCTTGAGCAAAGAAATATACATATTTTAGTGTTAATATTGTTTGACTCCAAGACTAAAACAGTAGAAACACTGAGACTAACAAGCTATGCACATTCCCATGGTGACCAAACACTTTTTGGTACCCACTGTGAGCTTTTTGAAATGAAGCAAGAATCAAACTCACCTCTACGTAAAGCTTCAACACATTACATAAAATATCTAATAATCCATTTTTCAAATGTTGCCAGTCAGTACTTGTCATGCTGTTTCTGGAGTTTCTTGTTTTTGTTGTTTTCAGGAGGGTACAAAGGCTACGGTCTGGGTATGATGGTGGAAGTGTTCTGTGGTATATTAGCTGGCGCCCAGTACAGCAAATACATCCGAACATGGAAAGTAACGGATCGTGTTGCCAACCTGGTATGTTTTTTTTGTTTACATTCATGTATTCCTCTTTCTTGTAACGCGTTATGATCTTCATAAAACATGTTAAATTTTGAAAAACAGACTTCTCCAAGTCTTTTATTTTTACCATCTGACAACTCTTCATTGTCATATACGTTTTTGGTACAGTGTATAAAATGAGTTTGTATAATGTTATATTGTTCACTAAACACCTATTAGATAAAAAAAAGTCATAATAAGTGACTGAATCCATGTGGAAAAATACTACTGCCTATATAATGTTTTCCTTCAGTCTAAATAATGTTTTCCTTCAGTCTAATAATGTTTTCCTTCAGTGAAAGTTGTCTTGATCATTTTTGCTATTTATCTGTGGTTCCAGTCCATAGGTAGTGAAGCACCCTTTTTATGGTTAAACTTTTATTCTTCCTTTTCTGTAAACATTTTTTTGAGTTACAACTTCACCCAGAGTTTTGAAAAACCTACAAAAAAAGATTTTAATTCAAGTTATTCAAACAGAAATGACACCATAGATTAAATTAGCCCAGAATGGAAAAGAAATATTCCACATACACAACAATGGAATAATGGTGAAGAGTTGAGCAATAAAACCAGCAATGCAATTGTAGCCTTGGATGTCACGCCATGGGCGTCAGAAACATTTCTAATGTGGGGGACACACACTGGTGGTGGGTTTAGGGGTCTTCCCTAGAAGATTCTGATAAAGTAGATGCCATTTCCTGCATTCTAATATATTTTAACAGTTTGTTAAACATCTAGGTTTACCTACATCAGTAAACAATTATACACTATATATACCTATACCATATACAGTACTTGTAGTGTGTGTATGTGTATATACAGTATATATACTGTACATATATATATTTATATATAGTATACTATAAGTGAGCAGGATGGCAGCTCCCCGGCTTCTCTGCAGTCCTATAACATCAAACTGACCCGTTTTCGAACTGGACTTTTCATTCAACCTTTATTTAAACAGATTAAGTCACATTGAGCCTCGAAGACTCATTTACAAGTGAGATCTGTTGGACAGACAATAAAAGTGGTGAAAAATGACACATAATGTTTGGAGACAAAAAAAATCCTAACACATTTTTACCTCAGTTTGAAGGTCAAAAGTGTGGTAATGAAAAAAAGTCTTGCACACAAGCACGTAATGACGACGACATTACGTGTGGGGGGGTGGTGGTACTCAAAGGCGGTTGAGCAGCACACTCATGGGGGGGAGCTGCCGAGGATGGCCAGAGGCAAATCCAGAGTCCTGAAGTGATGACAGAATGTTTATATTCAGCTGGGCTCCTCTGAAAAGTCTGGAATTTCTCAGTAGCAGGTTTGGGAGGGAGAAAGCGTCTGGTTTACAAAAACTCTCCAGACGAGTTGAGATAAGACGGCCTGTCAAGGCCAGTCAGTGAGCCAAATTTCAGATAAACAGGATTTGTTTTGGGGACAGACAGAACTTTAATGACATCTACCTTCAGTATGTGTCGGTCCACTCGCTTTTGAAATGTCCAAATTAAAATGACCATACCAATGGAACGTGCCTGAAAAAAATCCCCAAGATCTAATCCATTCAGCCAAAAGTCTGGATTCTCCAGACTTGAACCAAGCCATCATGTAAGGCAGGCAGCCTGACCAGGTCCAGATTTGCCGCCAACGTCTTCTTTGTGTGTTGATAGACCAGGAACCAGCCAAATCCAAAAAGCAGGAACCAGTTATCATAAATCCAATTAAATGTGTCCTTAAGATCCACAGATGACTTCCTAATCCATATCAAGCTTTGTATGTAACATCTTCCTTTGGATTTAAAACACTTTTAGGCTGCCATAGCGATGCAGTTTTCTTTGTACCTCTTTGGAACTCATTGTTTCTCCTGTTTTGGGTTTTAGGGTCAGTGTTTTGTAGCAATCAATCCAGAAAACTTTGCTTCTGGATTCAACGAAAGGATGTCGGATCTGCTGTCCATTCAGAGAGACCAAGACACTGTGAGTAAGCTCTACATAAAAACTATTGTTCTTCTTAAAAAAATTAGGATTTAAAATTTATTTAAACAGAAAAAAGCCTCTGGTATTTTTTCCTGATGCATGCTCAATAATCCAGGTAGAAAAATCTAAAAAAGTTAAGTCAGATCCTCTGGATGGGTTCAAAAACAAACAATTGTAGAAACGTTTCGTCAGACGTCTTCAGTCTTACCAAAGCTGGCTCTTGGGACAAGTGGACGAGTTCAAGTTTCTAGGGATCTTGTTCATGAGTGAGGGAAATATAGCGTGTGAGGTTGACCGACAGATTTGTGCAGCATCTGCAGTAGTGTTGTAATGGTACACATGGGTGTACCAAACCTTTTTGGTACGGCACGTTCGGTTCGGTCCACGTGCGTACCGTTTTGGTTCTTTTTTCACTCATTAAATTTTATTAACGAGAGATTATTCGCCGTGGAACTAAAATTCCTAAGCGTGTTTCAGCACGGCACTATTATCTTGCAGCACATTGCATTAGCAGCCTAGCATCTTGACATAGACATAAACAATTTAAACGTAAATGTGTTTATGTCTGTGGTTGCGGTCTCCTGTTTGGGATTATGTTTATGTTTATTAAATTTGTTCATTTTTTTTTACAAAAGAAACACAATACAAGACAATCCCATTAATGATATGTACACAATGTAAAAAAATGAAAGGTAGCAGAAAGAAGAATAAATCTTATTATATCTGCCCCTTTTTTCAAACAATCAGATTAAACAATAATAATCTTTCACCAGCAGTACAAAATGACTAACTCTTTCTAATTTTCTAATACTAATACATAACTAATAATTGATACAATACACATTATGCTAATTCATATATATTTTTTCAACAAATTCCTTTTGATCATTTTCTTAAATGTAAACAGTGACTTGGCATTTTTAACTACATTCTCCAAGCCATTCCATAATCTAATTCCCTGGATTGAGGTAGAACGTCCCTTCAAACTAGTTCTGAATTGTGGTTTTACAAACATCTCTGTCCCCTTAAGATTATAACAACTTTGTCTTTTAACAAAATTCATTTGGATATTTAAAGGTAATTCGTTATTCTGAGCCCTATACATAATTGATAAAATATTATAATCAACCAAATCATGGAACTTCAATAATTTCAGTTGATAAAATAATGTACTGGATGGATGACAGTAATGTTTTCTAGTGATAATTCTTACAGCTCTTTTCTGTAATACAAAAATAGGCTTTGTGATTGTTTTACACGCTTTCCCCCAAACATCAATACAATAGATTAAGTGTGGAACAATGATTGTGTTATACAACAAATACAGAGCTTTATCATTCAATAGGTCTCTGACCTTGTATAGTACTGCAATCGATTTAGCTATTTTTATTCTTACAGAATTTATGTGTTGTTTCCATGTCAGTTTGTCATCAATAATAACACCCAAAAACTTCACCTCACTCACTCTACAAATCTCAACACCCTCAATTTTGAGTGGAACATCAACAGTTTTCTTTTTATTACTGAATATCATGTAATTAGTTTTTTCTAGATTTAATGATAATTTATTGATTTTAAACCAAGTTTGTATTTTGGTAAATTCTGTCTTTATCAATTCCAACATTTGTTCTATATCTTCACCTAAACAGAAAAATGTGGTATCATCAGCAAAAAGTATACATTTAAGGAGTCCTGACACATTTACCAAGTCATTCACATATAAAATAAATAGCTTTGGTCCAAGCACAGAGCCCTGGGGAACTCCACATGTGATATTACAGAGGTCAGATCTTACATCATTTATTTGTACAAATTGTTTCCTATCTTTCAAATAGCTAGATACCCACTGTAATGCTGGTCCTCTAATACCATATTTGTTCAGTTTTTCAAGGAGAATGGTGTGATCAATAGTATCGAATGCTTTTTTTAAATCAACAAAAATACTGACACAATATTGTTTTTGATCGACAGCAGTAGTTATTTGTTCCATTAATTCCATGAGAGCCATTGATGTAGAGTTTTTAGCTCTGAACCCATATTGACTGTTGCTTAGAATATTTTGTTTGTCTATAAATTGATCTAGTCTGTTCACAAATAGTTTTTCAAGAATTTTAGAAAACTGTGGTAACAAGGATATAGGTCTATAATTGTTGAACACACATTTATCACCATTTTTAAAAAGAGGAACTACCTTAGCTACTTTCATATTATCTGGAAATATTCCTGTTGAAAATGATAAGTTACATATATATGTAAACGGCTCAATAACATGGCTCATTATATCCTTTACAAACATCATATCCATGTCCACCCAGTCCTTTGATCTCTTGTCTGTAAGATTTTTTACTACCTTCATTATTTCCTCTTTGTTAGTTCCATTTAGAAAAATACTGTTTGCACAGCCTGTAATTGAATGGCTCACATTATTATCTACTTTTGGTATTTTAGCTGCAAGGCTTGATCCAACATTCACAAAATATTGATTAAATCCATTGACAATTTCATTTTCATCATAAACTTCATCTTTTTCTTTTACAAAATATTTTGAAATACTAGTTTTTGCTTTATGATTCTTCATAACACTATTCATTACTCGCCATGTTGCTTTCATATCACCATTACTTTTATCTAATAATTTACTATAATATTCTTTCTTATGTTTCCTTATAATCCCTACTAATTTATTTTTATACTTTTTATATTTTTCTTCAGCGTTCTGACTTCGCAATTTCAAGAAACATGAATACAAATCAAAATGGTCCTCCTACCATCAGGGTGTTAACGATCCATCGTCAGGCTGATGGTCCTCCTTGATCATGTGAGCAGCTGGTTTCGGCTGTCATCAGCCAACTGGTTGATCCACTGTGGGAGGGAGCTATTTATAAGACTGAGCTGAACTCAGCTTCTCAGACTGAGGAAGTCTTTCGGACGAAAGACGAAACGTTTCTACAGTTTTTTTTGCTTTGTTTTGTTTTGTTTTTTGAATGTCCAGAGGACCAGACTTAGCTTTTTTGGATTTTTCTACCTGGATTATTGAGCATGCATCAGGGTATGAATACAAATAATTCTTTTTTTACAAGCATTTCTCAACCCTTTTGTCATCCATGGTTGGTCAACGATATTTCTCTTTGTATAATTTGTTTGTACACAATTTTTTTCATACAGAGTTTCCAAGATATTCATAAACTCATCATATGATCTGTTCACATCATCAACATACACTTCATTCCAGTCTTGTTTATCTAGATCCTCTTTTAATTTTTCCAAAACTTTTTTTGATGTGTTTATGATCTTTTTCTTTGTTTTAACTGCTTTTGTGATACTTTGATCATTTTTATAGATTGTGAAAACTGGTAAATGATCACTTAAGTCGGTCGTTAAAATACCACCTATCACCTCTCCGTTTGTTATATTTGTGAAAATATTATCAATTATTGTGGCACTATGAGTTGTAATTCTTGTTGGCTTGGATATCAACGGATACATATTTAAACTGTACATTGAATTTATAAATGTACTGATGTTATTTGAATCTGTTTTATTTCCCATATCAATGTTAAAGTCTCCACACAAAAAAACTTTTTTATTAAAACTCTTCTCCAATAGCTCCAAGATTTTATCAGTGAATATTTCTATATTTGATCCTGGTGATCTATATACACAACTTATTATTATGTTTTTATCATTTTTGTTTATTATTTCTATTGTTATCATTTCCATAATATTATCAACTATTATTGACATTTCATTATTTAATTTACATTTTATTTCATTCTTAACATATAGAGCGACACCACCACCTCTTTTATTATTTCTGTTCATGTGAAATAATTCATACCCTTCGATGTGAATATTACTTGTGTTATCATCATTGAGCCATGTCTCTGACAGTGCTATTATCGTAAAAGTTCTATTTAACTGTTTTAAGTAATCTGTTATTTTGGATATATTTGCATTTATACTTCTGCTGTTAAAGTGAATAATAGAGAGAACTCCATTTGTTATATTGATGTCATTAAATTGCTCTTCATTGTAGTATTCGCTATCTTTTATTACTGGAAAAAAGTTAGCATCAATAACATCATTAACATTATATATTTTAGGTTCTGAGTCTTCGTATGTTGTCATGTTTTAATGTATTTGTTCATTTCAGTTGTTTCATTGATTTGTAATTTGTCCTCCCCTGAGCTCGTCTAGATCCTTCAGTTCTTTTATCATTTTAGGGTTAGCCCCTTCATGTGTTTTGATAAAGATGTTTCCATTTCTTGTCCATGTTGATGCTATTTTGTTTTGGTTTTTTAGCCACCTTGCTTCCTTTGCAATTTTTCCATTTTTTTTGTTAGATGTTCATTTATGTACACGTTTGTTCCCTTCAGTAGCTTTGATTTACTAATTACGTAGTTTCTAAACTTCCTGCTAACGAACTCGACGACTACCGACGGTTTGGAATTTGGTGATTTACTGGGCAGGGTGTAACAGAACGAAATGTCCTCATATTTTATGTCATAGTAATTGTCCCATAAAAAATTAACTACAGTCTCCTCCAGAGTCTCTAGTTCTTCCTGTGGTGCATCCTCAGTTGGGCCAGTGTTATTGAGAGCATGTTTAAATGTCCGACACTTACTAACATCAAGTCCTGTGATCACCACGTTGTTTTTTTTGTGTATTTTTCCATGTCATCTATTTTTTTTCCAGTTCAGCTATTTTATTGTCTTTGCTAATTATCAGATCTTTCAGTTGTCTTATTTCATCAACCAGACCGGCCTGTGAATCAATTTTTGCTGATAATTTTATAGTTTTTCACTTATAGAGTTAAGTGATTTTTTAAAGTCTTGCATTTCTGCTGAGTTGTTTCCCTCCGACTCTGGTGACTTTTGTCCACCTTTTTTTGTCATACTTACAAAGTTTGTAGTCTAGTGGTAGCAGGTCTCTGGTTGATGGTTTGTTTACTGAACCACGTGGCCCTTCCACGAGGCTCACAGGCCTAACGATGGTGGCTGTGGCCCAGTGCCCTGATCAGCAGTTAGTTCAGAACTCACGGTCTCAGTAGTCTGCAGCAATCAGATCTGTTTTCCGAAGAGGTTGGCTCACTAGCCTGGCTTAGACGGCGGTCCTCCGGTTTGCACACGGTGTTGGGCCTCCTACAGTCGCAGCAGCTCCGGTGTTATTAGAACAGAACTCACGGTTTCAGCAGCCTGCAGCAATCAGCTCCATCATCCGAAGAGGCTTTGCTCACTAGATCCGATGCAGCCCAGTCAGCACAGCACGCAGCTCCAATAGCCTCAGGCGCAGCTCCGACACCAGCCCGGTCCCAGGCGGTGGTCCACTGGCTCGCCCACGGCGCTCGGCCCAGCTCGAAGCCCCAGGTGGCGTTCACGGCTCCCGGCCCACTCGCGGCGTCTGGTCCAGCTCAAAGCCCCAGGTGGCGTTCACGGCTCTCGACCCACTCGCGTTAGCTTTTATCAGCAGCACATGGCTAGCGTTAGCTTGTAGCCTGTAGTCTCCACTCCCAGCTTTGTTGTTTTCTTTCGCTGCAACAAAGCACCTCCAGCGTGCCGGCCCGCGTTTCTTCGTAACAACCAGCGTATTTTTCCGGTTTATTTGTTAACGAAGCCCGCAGCTCCGCAGCTACGGCACCCGGTTACGGTGACCCAGCTCGGTTAGCTTTGATTAGCCCGGTTTGTAGCTACGCTAGGCTAACTCTCGGCAAAAACTCACGGACACGTTGGCTTGTAGATTCATAATTCTGGATCGCATGTTCCAGTCCAATTTCCGCCGCTTTTTCAGCACTCCTCTCTGCACATCCAGCGCAAAAAAACTACGAGTATAAGCTCTCCAAATACTCCTTTGGAGGTAGTACTGGCAGGAGCCCGACTAAAAGCGTCCTCTCTGCTCAGCCGCCATCTGTTCCTGTGAGTATCTGTGGTATCCATTTGGTAACGAGACCCGGAATGAGACAAGACTCATATGGAAAAAGGTAATAGTGTTTATTATTTACAGTGGCAATTATTTACATATGTACAGGTGGTCAACAGGAACTCCTGAAAGAGGAAGTAGAAGGTCAGGAGGGCTTGGCCAGGAGGCAATAGAGAATATTGATGCTTTGTTTGTTTGTCCTAATAGATGGATTTGGTGGGCGGGCGTTGTGGAAAATCCAAAGGTTCCAGTGGGGGTAGGCAAAAACAAGGCAGGCAAGTGTCTGGATGGCAAGACTCGAGGCACGAGGAGCAGGACCCAAGTGAACCAGGGCAGGACCAAAAACCATCAGGAGGACTGTAGGCACACAAAGACAATTTACGCACTTCAATCATTAAATCACAATACTGACCAGAAGCATATGTACCAGAAGTGGAATCAATGCTCCAGTGAAGAGTAGGACTTGACTGCAGCCTTATGTCGTGGTGGAGCTCGTCAGGTGGATGGCCGTCAGCTGGGGATAATTGGCGGCCATCTTGGAGCTGCAGCAAGTGCTACTCTTACACAGATAGCTTCAAGATAGAGATGGGACTGCACCAAGGATCGTCTCTGAACCCCTTCTTGTTTAATCTGGTGATGAACCAACTAAAAGATGAGGTCAGACAGAAAGAAGAGGAATGCATGTCATTTGTGTCTGTGTGTGAATCGGTGGGATGCAGGTAGAATAATTAGGCTACAAGGAGCAGAGGTCACAAAAGTGCAGGACTTCAGGGACTTGGGGTCCACTATCCAGGATAACAGGAAGTGTGGTAAAGAGGTGAAAAAACATTCAGGCAGGATGGAGTGAATGGAAACGATTCTGCTGTGATTTGTGACAAAAAGGTGTCAGCTAATGACAAAGGAAAAGTTTATAAGACTGTAGTGAGACCAGCTGTATTGTATGATTTTGTGACAGAGAGATAGACAAAAAGACAGGAGACAGAACTGGAAGTGTCAGAAATGATGATGTTGAGGTTCTCAGGAGAGACAAGGATGGATAAGATTAGGAATGAGATCATCAGAGGTACAGCACAGGTTGAACAACTGGGAAATAAAGTTAGAGAGGTGTTCGGGATTTTTTGGTCGAAGGTTATACTATAGACTTTTTCATTACGATGGCTGAGAATGTTAACTCTGCCCATGAATTATATGTTTGGGTTAGCAGAGAGAACTGGATGAGGAGCTGGGTGAGGCTGCAGCATGCAGCTCTCACTCCAAGGTTGCCTCTGAGTCTGTGAGCTTGGCTGAACAGATAAGGTATAAAAACAAGCTTTTACAACTGCCCATGGCAGATTCTGGTGACCGGGCTTCATGCATTCCTGTACATGTGCAACCTGTCCTGAAAATCTGTCCTTGCAAATAAAAACTGGTTAAAATATTTGCCTGCTGTCGAGTGTGGCTCCTTTAGAGAAAGTGAGATAAAGCGAGAATAGTTTTCTCCAACAACAAACATTCAGAATGCAAAGAGACTAAAAGTCAGACAAACCTGTTGATCTTGCTTTTTTGCTCAATTTTACTTCTCCATAACTTACAAACCTGGATCCAAGAACATTAAACCAGATGCTCTGTCTCGTCAATTCTCTGATAACTCTGAGCATCATTACATTCTCCTGTCTCATCTGCACCCTTACATGGTCCATTGAAGAGGATATTCATCATGTCCAGATGTCTGAAACTGACACAGATTCTAGTCCTGTTGGAAGGCTGTTCATTCCAAGGCCAGGAAGATTCAAGGTCGTAAAAAGGTTACACACAAAAAAATTGCATGCCATCTTGTATTAACCACAAGGTCTCATTTCGATATTTCTTGTGGTCCACCATGAATTAGGATATTATGGGGTTAGTTGCTGCCTGTTCCATCTGTGCTTGCAACAAAAACAAGAGCAAACCTCCCTCGGGTCTACAACCACTCCTAGCTATTCCCAGACGCACATAGTTTCACATCTCCCTAGACTTCATGACACATGAATGTGAAGAAGACGAAGGAGATGATTGTGGACTTCAGAAGGAACAAACACACCCACACCCCACTGTATATAGGTGGATCTGCGGTGGAGGTGGTCTCCAGCTACAAATACCTGGGTGTACACTTGAATGATAACCTCAGCTGGAGCAATAACACCACCAGCCTGATCAAGAAAGGTCATCAGAGACTCTACTTCCTCAGACGGCTGAGACGAGCCGGTCTGAGAAGCCCAGTCCTCACCTCGTTCTACAGGTGTGCAGTGGAGAGCGTCCTGTGCTCCAGCATCAACGTGTGGCATGGAGGCTGCACAGTTGCAGAGAGAAAAGCTCTGCAGAGAGTGGTGAAGGCTGCACAGAAGTCTGTGGGAGTCAGTCTCCCCACCATCACAGACATTTACACCTCCAGATGCAGAAAAAGAGCCACCTGCATCATGAAAGACCTCACTCACCCAGCACACTCACTCTTTGCACCACTCCCCTCGGGACGGAGGTTGAGGAGCATCAAATGTAGAACCACTAGACTGAGAAACAGCTTCTACCCTGAGGCTGTCAGACTCATGAATAAATAAATAATAAGAATAAACACTGCAAAATGTCACATCATACTGATACTGATCTGTTTCTTGTTGCTGCGTTCATCTGTGACCATCTGCTCATGTTCGTGCTGCTGTTTATAATGATGTTTTTCTACTACATTAGGGCTTAGTGTATTACTAGCTGATGTGATGTCTCTCTTAGTTAATCCTAGATGTTATTATTGTATTTCTCTTGCATTTGTTGTTGGATGTAACTGGGACCCTGTGTACATAATCTCGTTTTCAACACATGTACTACATGCGGTGCAAATGACAATAAATTCTCTCTGACTCTGACTCTCTCTGACTCTGACTTCAACACCAGTCTACCTCTGTCTGAGGGTAACACAGTTATTCTTACTGACAGATTTTCCAAGGCGGCTGCTCATTTCTTACCATTAAGTTCCCCTCATTTTTGAGACTGCCAGTTCCATATACAACATGCGTTTAGAGTTCATGGAAATCCTATCTTCAATGGGTCTGACCGAGGACCCCAATTAATTTCTGAACTGTGCAATACCTTCTGCAATACCTTGGGGGGCCTTGTCCAGCTTGACTTTTACAGGTTTTCTGTAGGGTTTCTGGGGTATGGTCCTGCATGTTGTGTTTTTCCCTCATGTTTACCAGTCCCTTGTCAGCATTTCTCCTCCTGTGTTCCAGCACTGTCGCACCTGTGTCTGATCCTAATCGTCGCAGGTGCCTTTCATTTCACCTTGTTAGTGTCTGTACATATTCAGCCCCTTGGTTTCTTGTCAGTGTCTTTGGATTGTCCTTGTCCTTATGGCTTCATGCTCTGTACCCTGGTGTGTCCTAATTTAAAGTAAGTCTGCCGCCCTGACAGCTCTTTGTTTTGTTTATTCATATTAAACATTTTTACTTATTTTACTGGAGCCTCTTTGTCTTCCTGCACGTGGGTTCTAACACTCAGATGCAGATCATGATAGAATCCCAGAGCTTCCTTTAAAGCTGCACTGACATCATGTTTTAACTAAAAATCATTTTGCACTACATATATATATATATATATATATATATATATATATATATATATATTATCATTGAACTATGTTCGTTTTTGCAAAATAAATTGTAAATATATTAAAATTTCATTACAAGTTATGGTAATTTTCTCGCTGGGACACGCCCACAGAAATCCGAGAACTTCCGCAAAAGGTCACGTGACGTAAGGAGATGAGACTCTGCTCAGTGCGCACCTTGTAAACAACATGGCGGCCGATACAGAACCGGACGAATTTAGCAAACTGAGTGAAGAATAGAGCGATTTTTAGTCAGTTTGGGAAGCCAAAGTTATTTCAGGGGGTTAAACAATAAACAGCAGGTTCTAATTTATGTCTGCAGCCGTATTTAATGAAGCCTTACCAACGAGGAAGCAGGTGGCAAGCCGCGACGTTTGAGGACAGAGGAGGACGTCATGGAACCCGTTCACGTCGTCCACAGAGCACTGATTGGTACTGCTTTAATTAATGTATCCATCTAATAATTATTCAACATTACTTATAGTTTAAAAAAGATGAGTCCCTTTGAAGCATCTGTTTTATTTTCTATGTTTATTCTAACGTTATGTGCAAAATTTCACCCAAATTCTGTCTAAATAACCACTACATTTTCATAGCTGATCATCAGTGGTTTCAGCTGTAATAATCAAAATAAAACAATATTTGATATTCACCCTATTATAAGTTTAATCATGTAAATATTTGTTAATTTAAGCTTGTTCTACCTTTTCTGCCAGTGTTTTTTTGTGCATATTTAGATAATGTTATCAAGTTTTTTGTAATAATTTCTGCTACTTTGAGCAACCATCCTACATCCTGCTCAGCTGATGGGAAGTTTTGACCTTCTTTTCTTTGTGGTTCCTGCAGGGATGTGTCCTCGGTCGCGGTGCTGATGAACTATATGACCAGTCTGAAGAGTGGACGCTTGCAGCCAGAGCACGCTGGGAGTGATGGGAAAAACGCTGCTGCTGAGGTGACATGATCACAGACAACATCCATCCATCCACCCACCCATCCATCCATCATCTGACACCCACCCATGCATCCATCCATCCATCCATCCATCCAACATCCATCCATCCATCCACCCATCCATCCATCATCTGACACCCACCCATGCACGAGCAACCATCCTACATCCTGCTCAACTGATGTGAAGTTTTGACCTTCTTTTCTTTGTGGTTCCTGTAGGAACGTGTCCTCGATCTCCTAAGAAGTGCACTAGTTTCTGCCACCATATTTGTTACTTTGTCATTGTCAATGGACATAAGAAGTTCTTTCTCTGTGGACATCAGCATAAATGCCTCCAAATGCTCCTGGTTAAGTGTGCTTTGTAGTCTATTCTTGATGAACTTGAGAGTAGAGAAGCTTCTTTCACATGCAACCTGAGACAATGAAAGGGTCAACAAATATTTGTATGCCAGCCCTATAACTGGGTAGGCATCTGTGAAAAGGTTATACTGTGTCAATATAAGGTAAACACAGATAACACAGTTTCTGCAAGAAGAACAAGCCCTGCTTTCAAGTTCAATCTCTGGTTCAACTGAGCCCTCCTGGCCACCCTGTTCCATCTCAGTCCCATCCTGACAGTGGACTCTCCAGAGGGGACTTTTTGAGCCTATCCCACTGGGATGCTAGACTGGACAGCTCTGTGTGTAAAGTACTCACTGTGGCTCTCCCATCAAATCTAAGCAGATTTTTGCTTATTTCTTGAAGTGCTGAGCTCTTGAGTCCTTTAAGCCTTATCTCTGAAAAGGTTTTAGGGTCAAGACAAGCAAAATCAGAGACAAGTTTGGCATTGGTTGCAATATGTATGCATATGCATGAGTTTATTTTTATTTGTCTATTAAATGTGTTGCTTTAACATTTTTCTGTCTCCTGTTTTCACTTCACCTCATGCATTTCTGCCTCATTACGTAAATAAGGACTTGTGTGGAAAATTAAAAAAATAATTACATTTAATTACATAACACAAGTCATCTAAGAGTAAAAGTAAAAACAAAAAAATATATAGGCCTACCGGTATTTTAAGCACAGTAAAATGTAAAATTATGAATTAAAATATATAATTTGTTGGAACTAAGCTGGAAAAAAAACATGATGGTCAATTAATTTTTAAAACATGAGATAAAGTTCTAAAAAAGCTAAGTCTGGTCCTCTGGACATTCAAAAAACAAAACAAAACAAAGCAAAAAATGTCCAGAGGACCAGACTTAGCTTTTTTAGATTTTTCTACCTGGATTATTGAGCATGCATCAGGGTATGAGATAAAGTTCTCTTTTAATTTAAATTGTCCTTTGACGTTTATTTATTTATTGGTCAATTTATATATTTCTGCTTTTATTTTTAATTAAGCTATGTCCGTTTAGGTCCCACTTGACTTTCATGCATGTTTAGTGACATAGTACAACGTTGTGACATTAGCTTAATTTATTATGCTAGTTTTTAATTTATATTACCTGTTGCTTTTTCTGTCTGTCTCTTTGAAAAAATGTCTGTAAGCTTTGCACATTTGGCAGCTTCCTCCGCCTTTCTTTTCTTCAACCTGACTTTTTCAGCTCCACCTGGCCACTTCCTATCCATTTTTATTGCTAATTAGCAGTTTGGACTCCGCGCTGCTCCATCACCTGATGTTTTGGAAAATACGTGATTCGCTCCTGGGGTGGACTCAACCAACGGTGAACTTTCAGGGGTGTTTTTTTATCAAATGGTAGCTCCCAAACTGCCAGCCCAGAGCAGCGCAGCCTCTTAAAGGGATCAGCCCCTCCCTTTAAGAGGCTGCAGGCTGCAGGCTGCGGGAGGGACAAGTCGATTTTGAGCAGATTTATTCAACCGTCATCATTTTCCCCGTGCGCCTATCGGCCCATTCATGACGCGGCCCATCGGGATTTCTCCCGAACCTCCCGATGGTCAATCCGCCCTTGCTCCCAAGGCAGATTGGTCCTAGGAGACAGGCCAGACAAAGAACAATTCAGAAGATTTTTATGGACATGACACAACAAGGAACTCTGTGTCCCTTGCCCGGACGTGGGTTACCGGGGCCCCACCTTGTGGACCCACCACCCGCAGGAGGGACCATAAAAGTCGGGTGCGTGATGCCATGGGCAGTGGCCGAAGGTGGGGACCTGACCCTGGCTTACCAAAGATGGTTCTTGGGCCATGGAATGTGACCTCTCTGGTGGGGAAGGAGACTGAGCTTGTGCATGAGGTTGAGAGGTACCGACTAGATATAGTTGGGCTCACCTAAACACACGGACTTTGGAACTGATCTCCTTGAGAAGGGCTGGACCTTTTCCACTCTGGACTTTCCCATGATAAGAGGCATCAAGCTGGTGTGGGTCTGCTTGTAGCCTCCCGTATTGGTGCCTGTGTGTTGGAGTTTTCCCCGGTAGATGAGAGGGTGGCTTCCCATTGCATTCGGGTGGGGGGATGGACTCTGACTGTTGCCTGTGCCTATGCACTGAACTGCAGTTCAAAGTATCTGGTCTTTTTGGAGTTCTTGGCAGGGGTGCTGGAAGGTGCGCCAGCTGGGAACACCTTTATTCTCCTGGGGGACTTCAATGCCCACGTGGGTAATGACAGTGTGACCCGAAGGAGCGTTTCAGTGTTTCAAAGTTTCAATGAAAAGAAGTCTGATGTTGTTCCCTCCCAACGACACAATCACGAACCACTGCGTTGACCTTTCTGCTCTAGCCCTGTCAGAAAAACAAAACGTCACAAATCTGGGAGTGATAATGGATCCTTCCATGAAACTCAACAGTCATGTGAACATGATCATTAAATCCTGTTTTTTCCAGCTGAGGCGACTGTCTAAGCTGAAGCCCATATTATAAAAAAATAACCTGGAGACAGTAATACACGCATTCATTACATCTAGGCTTGATGACTGCAATTCACTCCTGTTTGGTATCAATCAGACCACCATTGCACGACTACAACGGTCCAGAACGCAGCAGCCCGATTTTTAACAAGTACAGGCAAAAGAGAGCACATTACACCAGTCTTGGCCTCCCTGCATGGTTCATCTTCTAATCCAGTTCAAAATACTCCTGAATGCAGGGCTTAATTTGCAAAACAATCAATGCCGGAACACAAATAGCAGGGGTCCGGTGTGGGGGTGGGGGTGGGTTGTGTCCGTGGGTCCTCCTCCAGAAAATTTGAATGAAAGAGATGCCATTTCTTGCATTTTGGTATATTTTAACAGGTTGTTAAACATCTGTAAACATTTGATTAAACTGATTAAAAACAGGTCTCTGTTTTAAATGATGAGGCTGAATGGGAACAACCTGTAGAAATTAAAGGATGAATTGAAATGACTATTTTAGAGAGCAGTGAATTATATCAGCTCTGATTCTGTGAAGTCAACCTAGCCTGTGTTCAGGCCTTCTGAGTTTTTTAGTGGTAACCCTGATCACTATGCAGGATTCATTCTTCAATGTCGTCTGGCTTTTACTAGAGCCCCTCGTACATATCCCACGGACGCCGCTAAAATAGCTTTTGTGATCAGTCAGTTAAAAGGTGACGCTCTTAGCTGGGCTACAGCGCACTTATCCTCAAATGATATTGACTTACTAACCTTTCCTGAGTTCCTCGAGGACTTCTCGATGATTTTCGACCACCCTTTGCAGCAGGAGGATGCCGTCAAACATCTGTTGAACCTCCGCCAAGGAAGGAAGCCGGTATCGGAGCACGCAATACGCTTCCGCATCATGGCGGCGAAGACTCGCTGGGACGATCTCGCTATCAGAGGTACTTTCTTAAATTCCCTGTCTGACAGAGTCAAGGATCAACTCGCTCTGAGAGACGAACCCAACTCTCTTAATGAACTGATAAACTTGGCGATTAGAGTCGATAATCGCTTCAACGAAAGGGGCAAGGAGAGGGACTACAAGTCCCAGCGCCCATCCACTTCCGGTTTCCGGTCAAACCCGACTTTTCAGAGTAAAGTCGTCTCTAACTTTGAGGAGGAACCGGAGCCTATGCAAATAGGCCGCACAAGGCTGTCACCCGAGGAGAGACAGCGACGTATGAGATCTGGGTGTTGTCTTTATTGTGGCAAGATTGGCCACTACATAGCCCAATGCCCTCTACAGGGAGCCCAACGCCCTCTACAGGGAAACGACCCCTCCCATCAATAAAACAGGGGGTATTGGTGGGTAGATCATCTTGTTCTCCTGTCTCACGATTTACTTTACCATCTATTATTGTGAATAATAACATGAAGTTACCTGTTACAGCTCTTGTGGACTCTGGAGCGGAACAAAACCTCATCAGCAGTGACTTGGTGGAACAACTATCCATTCCTAC
>JBBPBX010007504.1:14479-65096 GCA_038048925.1 Garcialebias charrua
ATACATACATACATACATACATATATCGATACAGGTAGTCCCCTACTTACTATTTGGGGGAGTGGCGGCGCAGAGGGTTAGAGAAGGTGGGCTGGCGATCGGAAGGTTGCCGGTTGAACTCCCTGAACAGACATCAAAATGTGGGTGGGAAAGGTGAAACACCCACACCTACCTCCATCTTCATTTGCCCCACTCTAGGCCCTTGAGCAAGGCCCTTAACCCCCACCATCTGATCCCCCGGGTGCCCCTGATGGCAGCTCTCTGCTCCACACAGAGGGCTGTGGTAACTCGGTGGTCTATGGTTGCGTCAGGAAGGACATCCCGTGTAAAAACAATTGCCAGATCTTTGTGTGACTGTGGCGACCCCTGAAGAAGAGAGCAGCCGAAAGAAGAAGAAAATAAAATATTTGTACTATTGACTACTTTGCATTTTGACTATAAACCTTATCTGTTTACGTCTTTATTTATTATGAAACCCAAGATCACTAAATAATCTAAAATTAGAAGTCTTGATTTTAATCTTTGTTGCACTTAAAACTAAATTGAACAACTGGTGTAAAAACAAACAATTCAACCTCGATTATTGAGCATGCATCAGAGTAATTCAACCTTTATTTCTACAGATTACCATATTTCCCGCTCTATAAGTCTCACCTCTCTATAAGTCTCACCTCTCTATAAGTCGCTTTGTCCAATTATTGGCAATAAATTGGAAAAAATCCATAAACGTGTCGCACCTCTCTATAAGTCGCATCTATTATGCGTCACCGCTGACGCGTCACGTATGTTACGCGTCACCACTGACAACCCGAAATGTGGACCGGTGGTTAGCTCTGATGCAAATGGCTGCCACACGGAAGGACTTTAACAAGATTAACACGGTAAAAACAATTATTTGTTTGATGAAAATTATAGCAAAGATGTGTCTTAGCTGAACTTTTCCTTAATAAATGCACGTAATTATCTAATCAGCTGGATTTAAAAAGTAGTTTCCCTACGAGCACCCGCACGGGTGGGACCGCAGCATTTTCTTTAAAATTTAGCAAAATAAACACTTAAAAAAATATATTTGTTAACTGACATTATAGCAAAAGTGTTTCTGAGCTTAACCGTTCCTTAATAAATTCACGTAATGGTCAAATCTGCTGGATTTAAATTGTTTCGCTTTGACGTCTTCCAAACCGTCGCATGCGTTGCGAAAATAAATGATAAATAAATCTAATTTTAGCTAAAAAATCTCATACAGCTAACAGTTTGTAAATGTCCATCTAGTGATTACTTTCTGTAAGTTTGATCAAAATCTGTCCTGTGGTTCTTGACCTACCGGTATTTTGCTAACAAACACTGAGCTAACAGTAGTTCATACCTCCAGAGCAGGAGGCCGGGCAGTGACAGTCAGTCCGACCAGAGGAGGCTGCCGTCTGACACATGAGGTGGGAACGGTCGTGTACCCTAGCGGACAAAAGTGGTACTGCACCATTTTTGCCAAAATGAAAAACGGTCATATCTGAGCCAAAAATTGGTCTAAAAATATGGGGGGGTCCATAAATATGTCGCACTGCTCAATAAGTCTCAGGGCATGCAAATTAGGCAAAAAGGTGTGACTTATAGACCGGAAAATACGGTAGTCTCATTTACAAGAGAGGCCTGTTTTAAACAGAGTGATGACAACAGTAGACAATGTTTGAAAAAAAACAACTAACTAAACAAAATCAGCTATATAATAAAGTGATGTAAAATACTAAAAACAGGATTTTATCATGTTCCTGTTTTTAGTATTTTACATCATTTGATAATGTAGCTGATTTAGTTTAGTTTTTTAAAAACATTATCTACTGTTGTCATCACTCTGTTTAAAACAGGTCTCTCTTGTAAATGAGACTAACCTGTTGAATTGTTTGTTTTTACACCAGTTGTTCAGTTTAGTTTAAAGTGCAGCAGCAGACATGAGCATGCATTTTGAACAAGACACACACGGGTGTTGAAGTCTGTCTTGTGTCCTGTTGACTGGACACACATTTACCCACAGCTTGTGTTGTGTTTAGGTGAGTATGACGGTGATGTGGGTGGCTGACACCCCTCAGCCAGTGCCGGGCTGGGTGGTGGCTCTGGCTGTCCTGGCAGGCCTGCTGCTGCTGGCACTGCTCATCTTCATCATGTACAAGGTGAGCAGCTGTTCCCAGATGTGTTCTGTGGCTCTGTGGAGTTGTCGTTTCATCATCTGCTTTCTTCTGTAGCTGGGCTTCTTTAAGAGAGTGCGCCCCCCGCAGGAGGACTGCACGGAGAAGGAGCAGCTGCAGCCGGAGGAGAACGGCAACACAGACGCTTAGACGTGAAAATGTAACAAACCCAGAGGAAATGTGAGGCTCAAACAGCCTCAGAGAGAATCCACTGTTGGACTGAGGGATGGGGGTAATAATGGTGCTGGTTTAACTTTAAATCACCTATTTTCTCTATTGATCATGTTTGTGCCAAAAGGAAAGGTGAAAAAAATCTTGCTTATTGATTAAATCAACTCTGAAATGATTATTTAAAATTTTAAAGGACAGTTTGTGTTTTAGTCCAGCACACTGACAGCACTTACTGTTCATGTGCTACATTGTTAGCTGAGCTGTTAGCAGCTGGTTAGCATTAGCTGAGCAGTTAGCAGCTGGTTAGCATTAGCTGAGCAGTTAGCAGCTGGTTAGCATTAGCTGAGCAGTTAGCAGCTGTTAGCATTAGCTGAGCAGTTAGCAGCTGGTTAGCATTAGCTGAGCAGTTAGCAGCTGGTTAGCATTAGCTGAGCAGTTAGCAGCTGGTTAGCATTAGCTGAGCAGAACAACGGGAGTTTAGGGACAACAGTTTAGTTTTCCACTGTAAACCGTGCACGTGTGTCTGGATGATTTCCATCTCAGCTGAAGCAACGGTGTAGTTTGTTTAAAGACGCTAGCTGTTCTGCATGAACACATGCACGGCTGACCTTGATTTGCACGTTGCAGCTCAAACAGCATATAGTTGATGAGCTGCTAAAGTTTAAAAACTAAAAGTGTTTTAATGAATCTCTTAAAAAGTTAGTTTCCTCTGATTTGTATTAAAGAGAATTATTTTTGAAAGAACGGACAGCAGCGACGCAGGGGATTGTGGGTAAATGAGCAGCAGTGATGCTGTGTGGTCATGTTCGACAGCAGCAGCAAAATGAACTCTGATATTTAAAGTCACTCCTTTTGGATCAACATGGACGAGTTGTTCTGCTATGAAAACATCAGAACATTAATATTTCTGTTCTTACTAAACGTGTGTTTCTTGTGTGTGTAAACTTGTGTAGCAGCTGTGCTTCGGGTGTCGGGAGGTGTTTGCTGTGTGTGTTTAATGTGTTAATAAGAATAAGTCCAGCTTCTTCAGTGTTTCTGCACCTCAGCCAAGAAGATGTTTTTTTTTTTTCCTGTGTTTATGAAACTGATGCAGGATTGATGAGTTTGAACTGATCATTCGTCAAAGCCCACCCTGGAGCCTTCAGGTTTTGTTTGTTTGTTTGTTTGTTTGTTGACACACTGTCCTCTAAAGGTAAAATGTTGGGACTACAGCAACAGAAAATCATTTCAGGCCAAACGCACAACTGTATAATATAACGAGTTCATTTCATTTGATCTTAATCATTTCTTTCCTCTGTGATCAAATTAAGGTTCTCTGTGAAATGTCATTTATTTTCATACCTTCCTATATTTCTACGAACACCTGTAGCCTTTATAAGAATTTCTAGAACAGTGATGTTGGTGCTTCCACTTGTATCTGGAGCTGTAAGCAGCTGGAGAGGCCATAGCAACAGTAACTAAGGGGCGTGGCAACTAAAGAGGCCATAGCAACAGTAACTAAGGGGCAGGTCAGCAGGAGAAGCCATAGCAACAGTAACTAAGGGGCGTGGCAACTAAAGAGGCCATAGTAACAGTAACTAATGGGCAGGTCAGCAGGAGAGGCCATAGCAACAGTAACTAAGGGGCGTGGCAACTAAAGAGACCATAGCAACAGTAACTAAGGGGCAGGTCAGCAGGAGAAGCCATAGAAACAGTAACTAAGGGGCGTGGCAACTAAAGAGGCCATAGCAACGGTAACTAAGGGGCAAGGCAACTGGAGAGGCCATAGCAACGTAACTAAGGGGCAAGGCAACTGGAGAGGCCATAGCAACGTAACTAAGGGGTGTGGCAGCTGAACACAAGTTATTTTACTAACAGGTGGAGAAGTACTGGTCTTACTGATGGATGATAGTTTGTATTTAGTTGCAGTTTTCACTCAGTCTAATAGTCTCATGATGCTTGTCTTTGCTCTTGACTTTAGGAAATGACAGCGTGCACCACCACTCTATTTGTCTGTAGACGTCCTGCTGTCTTTACTCTGTCTGTCCAAACGATGTTCTGTTGAAACTGTCAGCTCTGTGCATTTCTGCACGTCACCTCGTTCTGGTGTGAATCCTGAACTGAGCTCACTTGTGTGTGAGAAACATCTGAAGTGGTGACAGAGTGAGTTCACTGCTGTTTTTACTTCTCTGAGGGATTTCTACGTGTAAGCAGACGAGCTGAACTCCTCTTGTCTGACTCCTGCACGTTCAGTTGGAGACGGACCACCTGCTGATTGGATAAAGAAATGAACCGTCTTCAGTTGTTAGTTTCTTTTTATGGGGGACACGTCTTTCAGACAAATCAAACTGCTGAAGTTTCAAACTGGTTTTCATGTCATTGAGTGAAATGCAGATTTGATCCTCAAGCAGAACAAGACTTGTTGGAAAACAACATGACACTTCTCTAGTTGGTCTCCATCTCTGGGGGAGGGGTTGAGTCCAGGACAGCAGAATGTGTTTGTGCTGGTGTTCTCAGTGAACGTAATCCCAGCTAGCTTCAGATGAACGATCTCCTGTCATCATGGGCCCATCCCACCTCCCTCACCCTTCCTCTGGTCGTGCATGGAGCTCCACAGGGCGGCTGCTGGTCTTGTGCAGATGTATTTTCTTGTCTCACGTCCTCCGACAGCTCGTTCTGAACAGATCCTGATTCTGAGCTTTGTAGAGGAGTTGACATCAGGACTGCCTGAAATGGATTAAAAGTCTGTGTGGCCCATGGGCACTACAGCAGTCTCTTGGAGCCAGGATTTGGTAGTTACAAGGAAAGAAATGTGTATTTCACTCATTGCCTGTCAAATACATTTTTATATATCTTTCCTGGACTTTTCATTAATACCAGGTGTTTATAAAAATGAAACTAAAACTAGAGATTGTTCTTTTCTTTTGAACAAACTTAAATAAGTGATCAAGTAATTGTTCCTCCACTCTTTATTGTTAGTTTTTTTTTTTTTTTTTTTTTTGTTAATGCCTCTGTGTTTTTTCTCCTGCTCTGAGTAAATATAGACTATTGTTGATGTATTATTGCACCTGGGGAGTAAATATTAACATTTTCATAAAGAGATGATTTCACATTTGGACTGAAATAAACTGATTTGTTCACATTTTGTTCTTCACTTTGTCTTTGTGTTATTTAACTTGATAAAATAATTTTATCTTTAAATTTATTAGACATGTGTATCGAGGGAATCAATTTAAAAAAACACTGATCAAACCGAAACACTTGATGTTCAGAAGTTTTATTCAGTTTGGATCATGTGGTCTTCACGGTGACGTCGCTCCCTGCTCGGTGGCTCAGTGTGCGTCTGTCAGCAGGAAGCTGAGGTCACTTCCTGGATCGTACTCCACGGAGGACTTCCCCCTGAAACGAGCGAGGCAGTACCCAGCAGGAAGTGGAAGGACACGACGGGGTATTTATAAAATGAACACATTTCAGACAAGTTGTGGAGCTCTTTTTGAACCAACAGTTTGACGATGAGGCGTCTGCAGTTTGTGTGTTACCTGGAGAACAGCCGGGCCTTGGTGGTTCCCAGAAGCGTGGCGTTGTCCCCCTCCACCAGCAGCATGGAGCCCTCCCTCAGACACTACAAACAGAACCAGAAGTGATCATTTGATCAAAGATGGAGTTTCACGGATCCACTTTGCTCTCACTCACCAGAACGTTGGGAGTGTCGGGTTCTTCGTGGTACTGAGTGATTCTCTGCTCTCTGGTCTCCTGGAAACCAACAAAACCCAACTCCGTGAACACGTCACAGAATTACTGTTGGTTGTTGACCATTATGAAAAATAAGACAACTCCCACAAACTGTCTTAGTAAAAAGGATTTTAAACTTTGATGTAAATAAAAAAACAAGAGCCATGTTAGTCTGTTGCAGTTACACACATTAACCTAAAGGGGGCGCTTTGAACATAATTATGCAAGAAAACTTTCACATAATCAAAAAAAAGATGTAACTCAGCACACAGCTGTTGAATTATTGATTTCAAATTAGATCTTCATACAGACAAATGCTGTTTAAATTCTGCAAGAGCTTCCTGTGTGTGATGTGAACAGTCTCAAGATTTAAACGCTCAAAACATCAAACACTTGAATAATGTAAGAAGTAAAAAATAAGCAGTATAAAACATCAAACTCAAACCGTAAATCAGTGGTTTATTAAAACACCCACTGCGCCTGATGATTTGCAGACACAGCGTTTTATTTTGTCAGGCTTGTCAGTTTCACAGCTTCCTGTATTGCATAAGGTCAAAGCAGCTCACATCCTTTCAGCTGCACACATGGTTCAGAAGCTCAGTCCAGTAAGACAGGAAGTGTTCGTGCACAGCCCTGTTCACGTCCAGTGTGAGCGCCTCAGACCCGAGTTTAACTATTCATCTTTGGATTCTGTCACTCTACTCCTTTACAGCCCCACAGCATGACACCGCCATGCCCGTGTTTGACTATAGGAGTGTGTAAGTGATATAAAGTCTAATCTATCTCAACACAGACTGTTGAAAATCCATCCATCCTTTCACCCATCCATCAATGGATGGATCATTTAATGGATTACTCATTCATTCAACCATTATTTATACAGGCTAGCCTCATTGAGCCACGGGGACTCATTTACAAGAGGGACCTGTCTCACTCACACCCAGGGTCAATTTAGAGTTACCAATCAGCCTAACATGCAACTCATTATCCATGAGTAATGGACTGATCCAGTATTTGTACAGTATCGGCCTCTGATACCAGCATAATTTACGTATGAGATTTTTCCGATCCAACCAGCAGAGATTTCCGTTCCATGATGCATGTCTGTGTCTGTTGAAACTTCTCATGTGATTCCCTGCCAGTTGCTCTGCAAGTTGGCTTCAAACTGTGGAATGGATTTCCTGAAAGGAGTGTCTCATGAACCCAGAGTAATAAGACCCGCCTCACTTTCAGGAAATCCATTTCATAGTTTGCAGCCAGCTACACTGTGCAGTAGCACTGTGGCTAACAGCTAGCCAACTGTTCATGGAAACATGTCCGCTGTGTGGAAGTACTTTACACTAGAAACACCACAAAACAAGACAGCAACGTGCAATGTCTATAGAGCCATAGCATCACATTAAACCGCGGTAAAGTTAGTTTTATGTTGGACATTCGAGCTCCGTGGCTTCAGCAGTCTGCTCCTCTCACTGAACATGAAGCAGGCAGCCTGACCCCTGCAAGGCGTGCCCAGTCTTCCCGTCTCGGAGGAGGGGCAGACTGGGCGCTGCTGACCGAAATCAGACTGCCTGCTTCGGACTGAACAAGAAGAATACACTGCTGAAGCCACGGAGCTCGAATGTTTACTGAGAAGTTGCTAAACTACATCATAATTAATGACCAACAGCTATCAGTTGTAGAAAATGAAGGATTTTGCAGCTTGATACTTGCAGCCAAGATATAGTTTACCCTCCAGGAGATACAACAGTAGACAATCATAAAAAGGCATATGAATTGAAAATTACAAGAAAATTATATTTGAAATAAGAAACAAAAACAGCTACATTATAAAGTGATGTAAAATACTAAAAACAGGAACATGTCTGTGTTGGTTTATGCCATGAACTTAGCAGATGTTTGAAGTCTTTTTTTTAATATATATATATTTTTTTATTCATTTAAAAGAAACAAAAACATTGATTGAAAAGAGTGCAGAAAGAAGAAAATAATTCTTATACTGTAATATCTGCCCCTTATTTTTAAAAAAAATACAATATAACTTTGAACAGTCACTTAAAATAACCACTTTAATATCCACTTTGAAGATAGGAATAAAAACCATCTAAAAAAGCTATGTCTGGTCCTCTGGACATTCAAAAAACAAAACAAAACAAAGCAACAAAAAAAAACAAAAAAAAAACAGTGCTACTGCACATTGTAGCTGGCTGCTTTGTTTTGTTTTTGAATGTCCAGAGGACCAGACTTAGCTTTTTAAGATTTTTCTACCTGGATTATTGAGCATGCATCAGGGAATAAAAACCATGTTTTGTTTTAGCAGAATTTAATTCTAACTCTGAAACTTATCCAACATTAATAAAACTTACCTCAAGTTGCCTTTCTAGACATGCATTTGTACACATTGTACTTGCCTATAGAGAGATTATTACAGCCTCATATAAAATCAATAATGATGATGATATCGGAAAGGTATCGGTATTGGGCGATATCCAGATTTGGGGATCGGGATCGGAGTGGAAGTTTTAAAAAAATGTGGATCAGTGCATCCCAAATCTGAAGATTATGGATGGATTTCGGTCTTTGGCTGAGTGGTTAGAGCAGTCGTCCTCAAATGCAAGAGTTGGGGGTTTGATTCCACCAGCAGTCACATGCCGAATTGTCTCTGGGCAAGACATTGAACCCAATATTGCCTCCAATGTGTGTCCCATCAGTGTATGAATGTGATAAAGCTCTGATTAGTCTTTGTGTAGATCTAGTAGAGTGTTGTATGAATGGGTAAACGAGGCACAGAGTGTGTTGTAAAGAACTTTGAGAATTTTGATAATAGAAAAGTGCTATATAATTACAGTCCATTTACATTTGCCCGCTTCTTCCTTTTCGGCTCACTGGTGTTCAAGTCCAGCAGTCACTGTGCGAGAGGCGGGGGACACCCTGGGCAGGTCTCCAGTCCATCACAGAGTCACATAGAGACAAACAACCATTCTCTCTCTCTCTCTCTCTCTCTCTCTCTCACTCACTCACTCACTCACTCACTCACGCACGCACGCACGCACGCACCAATAGGAACAATTTAGAGTTACCAATCACTCACTCACTCACTCACTCACTCACACACACACACACACACACACACACACACACACACACACGCACCAATAGGAACAATTTAGAGTTACCAATCAGTCTAACATGCATGTTTTTGGTCTGTGGGAAGAAACCGGAGTACCTGGAGAAAACCCACGGAGAGAACATGCAAACTCCACCCAGAAAGGTACCGGGCCAGTATTTGAACCGGGGCGATTTTCTTGCTGAGAGTTGGCAGCTCTACCAACTGAGCCCCCATGTGGCTCACTGTTGAAAAATGATCCCAGTAAAGTACAAATGAGTAAAATCAGATCAGCGAATTTTGCTCCTATGTGCTCTTATAATCATTTAGATTTATGTTGTGCCAATTTCAGAATCTGAATCAGAATAAGCTTTATTATCATTGTACTGGGATACAGTGAAATTGTTTTCGTACAGTCGTCTGAAAGATGGGCGGAGTGCACGTTGCTGCTGCTATCATGGTGCAGTACCTTATTATCCTGATGCATGCTCAATAATCCAGGTAGAAAAATCCAAAGAAGTTAAGTCTGGTCCTCTGGACCTTTCTAAAAACAAAACAAAATATGTAGAAACGTTTCGTCTTTCGTCTGAAAGACTTCCTCAGTCTGAGCAGCTGTATTCAGCTCAGTCTTATAAATAACCCTCTCACAGTGGATCAACCAGTTGGCTGATGACAGCTGAAACCACTTGCTCACATGATGAAGGAGGACCATCAGCCTAACGATGGATCATTGGCATCCTGATGGTAGTTTGCTATTCACAGAGGGCTGAGTGATACTAGCAATAACAGCATTGTAAGTGGGGGACAGTTGAACCCGGAGGCCTCCACCCCTGTTTAATGATGGATGGTTTCTTTTCACAAAGATGGCCTCCTTTACTCCTCTCTCAAACCATCATTCCTCTCTATCAAGGATGTGAACATCTTCATCCCTGAAAGAGTGACCGCTGACCTGGAGATGAGTGTAGACTGCAGAGTCCTGACCTGATGATGTTGATTTTCTGTGCTGGGCCATCCTTTTGGCCAGTGGCTGTTTAGTTTCCTCGATATAAAGTCGGAAAGTCGATGTCTTGACATCTGGAAAGTCGGATTTCGGCCAAATTTGGAAGGCTTGAAGCTGGACACGTACTGATATGGGCAGAAGGTGATTTTGAAGATTCGGAATATGCGCACTCTGCCGGACTCATGCAGGATCGGAATGAGAGCGTTCACGATTGCAACCGGGAGTTTCCGGACCTCCCGCGGTCACAATTTATTTCAAAGATTTGGCAAATGAGCACCCTGGTGAACGAGTGTGGGATAGGTACAAGAGCATTCACAGCACTTTGAGATTTTCATTAATGAAAAGTGCGTTATAAATTAAATTCATTATTATTATTATTGTTATTAATGGCCACTGGGTGAACTAGCTGGAGCTCCCGCGGTCGCCATAAGGCCGGAGCGGCGCTTTGCTGCAAGGGCTTCAATGTTGCTTGCAGCTTTAATTTTGTTTTGCTTTTTGAATGTCCAGAGGACCAGACTTAACTTTTTTGCCAGAACCTTATTTTTTATCAGAATACTTTTAGATAGAAAAGGGGAAAAGGCATGAGGGTGGATAGTGATATTACAAAAAAGATCTCTTCACATCTTGTCTTATCAGGACACAAATTGAGACATCAAAAACTCTACCAGCACCACATGTATAAACACATTACATATGCATTTGACGTCAAGACATCAGCATTTGTCCATGAGCAGTTTCAGATAGGCCACAGTCCTGATGTTGTTGTTCAGCCGGCAGTTCTGATAAGCCTGCACAGAAGTTTTCAGTGGGTGGGTGGGTTGCAATAGACAAAGCTTTTTCCCTAGTTACACATGTCCCAGGAAAAATTTAATAAGTTGGCTCATATCCAAGGCCAAATGAGGAAGTCAGATTCAGATAAGCTACAATTGTTGATTTTCTTCAGGCATACTGTTTTTCTCTTCAGCCTTGAGTCCTGCTAGAACTTTCTTGATCCAAAATGTCCAGATTTATGGGTATTCCTCTCCACTGATCTGCGTTATAAGCCTCCCCAAGGTTGATCCCACATGTTGTCGAGTCCTAAAGCCTGCGATTCTCATAAATCATCTCCATCTTATGGCTTAGCTTATCAGCTGATTTTGAGTCCTCATAGCACGAACCAGACACTGACTCTGAAGCTTTGCCATGGCTGAAACTGCTGCCGATGTCTTCTTCAAGTTGATAAAACAGAGCCCCGCCGATGCCAAAGAGCAGAACCCCTGCTATCATAAATCCAAAATATAAATGACTTCAGCGTCCTCCTGAGACAGAACTGAGAGACTTATCAGCTGCTGTACCCCGCAGCATTAGTCTCAGCCGGGCAAGAGGGTTCTCCAGGACCCTGTCGTTTTGTTCAAAAGATTTTGTCGATTTTTTTGAAAGTCCAACTCCAGCTCTGTTAGATTTATTCTTATAAACTAAGAAGCAGAGCAGAAATATGAAGCCACGTGTCTATGGACTTATCTAAATGTGCAATAAAAAAAGTAGACTTGGAAAATTTATTTTCAAAGAGGAGAGGATAAAGAAACTTTACGCATATTAGTTTTCTTTCAGCAGTAAATATAGCAACTAGTTCATAGTTTTGATTAAAAAAAGACATTTAGGTCATTCAGTTCATTTAAAGCAGACTTCACACTAGATTACTTTGTTGTTGTTTTTTTTACTCAGAGCATCTTTAACTTTTACCTCCATTATTTTGATGTTAAGAGCCTTGTTGCCAGTGCTGGGCAGCGCTAATCCAAAAATTAGTTCCGCTATTTCTAAAGCACTTATTAATTTATTTAGGTCCGCAATTTCAAAAGCGCTTATGTATTAGCAATGCTAGCGGAAGCTAATGCTAACACGCTAACTGCCATTTTGAACAGGGCAAATGGCAAACTACTTTTTTTAATCCAGCAGATTTGACCATTTCGTGAACCGGTTAAGCTCAGAAAAACCTTGTGCTATAAAGTCAGCTAAGAAATATATTTTTTCTCAGCAAAGAAATAATTGTTTTTACCGTGTTTTCTTGGAAAGTCCTTAGCTTCTGTGGCCGTCGCGGCCGCCATTTTGAAGAGGGCAAATGGCGAACTACTTTTTTTAATCCAGCAGATTTGACCATTTCGTGAAACGGTTAAGCTCAGAAAAACCTTGTGCTATAAAGTCAGCTAAGAAATATATTTTTTCTCAGCAAAGAAATAATTGTTTTTACCGTGTTTTGTTGTAAAGTCCTTTGCTTCTGTGGCCGTCGCCATTTTGAAGAGGGCAAATGAGGCGCTGACGCGTCGCGTAGGCCGCTGAGAAACATCCATAAGTTCACCCTCCATGTTAAAAACTCTTCGTCTGACTCTTCGAAAACAAGCAATAAGGCTGCAGAGTAACACACTGGCTGCTAACTGCTATAGAGAGAGCGCTCTCTCTAGCCAAGAGACTGAGGGGGATGCTTTTTTGTCACGGACCACATCCGGCGCTGACAGGATATGGTCTGTGAGCAGTCGTCCGGTTGATTTAAGAGCCCGTAAATAAGTTTTTTTCGTTTTTACTGATAGATAATTAGTTATTAGCGGTACTGCATTTTAAATAAAAATAGCGCAAATCCGCTTATGAATTATAAAAGTTAGTCAATCCGCTGTAAAGCTAACAAATTGTTTAGGTCCGCTATAAGCGGATTAGCGCTTTAGCGCTCCCTGGCGGTCTGGCGCCCACCTTTGCTTGTTGCCTATAAAAGTTCTGTTTATTTAATTTGTTTATGCATTTATAAAAACGGGCATTTTGTTTTGCTGGGGCAGGAAAACTAATACAGATCAAGTTAAAACTTTATTTAAAATGACAGAGCACATTAACATTTACTATCAGAAGTTCAAGCAGCTTTACATGCATGTTTACATATAAACAGTTGTAGGACAACGACGCACTTTGTTTGGGTTCTTTGGCATTCTAGACATGCAACTATTGTAAATGGCTTTGTGGTGTTTTTTTAAGTGTTGATAAAGATTTGTGGTGTTACCTCGAGAGGTAGCAACAGCATTCGGACCAGAACCTCCCGCCAGAAGAACTGTTTCTTCCCCTCTGCCATAGGACTCTTGAACACTCATAATCGCAATACCGTATTTTCTGGTGTATAGGTTGCACCGGTGTATAGGTCGCATTGTCCAATTATCACCAATAGATTGGAAAAATCCCTAGATAGGTCGCACTGGTGTATAGGTCGCACCTACGTTTAGCTCTGCTGCAAATGTCTGCCACAGGAGCGCACAGCAAGGCTTTTAAGAAGATTAACACTTAAAAACAATTATTTGTTTGATAAAAATTATAGCAAATATATGTCTGAGCTGAACTTTTCCTTAATAAATGAACGTAATTGTGAAATGAGCTGGATTTAAAAATTTGTTTCGCCGAAAGTGATAACAAGCCATATATAGGTCGCACCGGTGTATAGGTCGCAGGCCTTGAAAAAAAACATGAAAAATACGGTACTTTATAACTCTGCTTTGGTCACTTTATCACTGTATTTTAATTGCACTACTCCAATTGCACTGTTTTTCAGAGTATTGTATTGTACATATGTTTGTTTTTTATTTTATTTGCACTTTTATGCCAAAGCAAGTTCCTAGTCTGTGAATCCTGTTCAATGGCAATAATAAACTGAATCTGAATAAAGTAAACGATTGATAAAAGGCTGAGAAGTCAATTACTGATAACTCGGACTTAACTGTCCAATCAGTGTGACTCCATAAAACATGTACATGGTACATTTTCATCTTTAAATCACTTCTTGATCCGCTGCCTTCATACATCTCCTCCTACATGTCTCCGTGTGAGTGCAGCTACAGCGTGCACTCTCAGGACATGATTACCTGCAGTGTCCCCTCATTGAGAACTGAACTTGGCTAAAGGGCCTTCTACTCCGCTCCTGTTTCCTGGAATATCTTACAAAAAGATCTGAAGCTCTTGACCTTGACCTCTCTAAATGGTTTCAAACATCTGTTAAGTTCCTGGAAAAATCAACACAGACATGTTCCTGTGCTTAGTTTTTTACACCGCCTTCTAATTTAGCTGTTTTAGTTTAGTTTTTTAATACCATTTTCTTTCATTTGTTCTTCTCAATTTGTATGCTTTTCATGATTGTCCACTGTTGTCATCACTGTTGTCATCATTGTCATCACTCTTTATTAAAACCAGGTACTATAGTCCCTGAGGCTCAATGGGACAAACCTGTAGAAATAAAGGTCGAATGTGATGAGTCAAAATTGAAGCATTTACTTTTGCACGTCCTGATCTATGAACGCTGAGGCGAGAACTTCAGCAGCTCCCACAGCTTTCACTTGGACTTAAAGTCTGGAGACTCACCCCCATGTGGCGGCTGTTGGTGTCAGGGTCCAGGTAGTGGGGGTTGATGTTGAAGGGGACGAGGCCGATGGCGGAGAAGCTTGGGGGGTAGACGATGGGCATGTCGTTGGTGGTGCTAATGCTGATGGTGGCCACGTTGGTGCCAGCACTTGAGCCCATGTAGGGAATACCATCCTGGAAGAAAGGATTTATAAAGTAATTCTTAGAATTTAGTTAGCTTTTTTTTTTTTTTACTTTTTTGAAAGTTTTTCTTTTTTTAACAAATTGTTTTCTGCCCTTGAACTCAGACTTAGCTTTTTTAGATAGTTTATTCACCTCCATCACCCTCTTCCTGATCTCTGTCACCACCTTGTTGTCATAAAGACTCTTGAGGAGCCGGAAAGTGTTGCCTCCTCCTACAAGCACACGCCTCAGTGAGTGTCTCCACGACTCTGACCAAACAGAACTGGAGCAGGTGCAAGAGGGAAAGAGGAAAACAATGTGATGGGGAGAAGGATAGCTCTCAGACCTCACCTATAAAAATGCCTTCAGCCTTTCGGACTGCATCGACAGGGTCTGCAGCCTCATGGAGGCTGTCCACCTCATAACCTGCAGGCACAAATTCAGTTGTATGTTCAACACAACGCTGCGCTGTTAGGACGTACTTCCACTCATCTTACAACTTCACTGGTCAGGTGTCTTCCATCTTCTTCTTGACCAAACCCTAGAGATTATCTGTGGCTTTTAGGTAGTTTTCCCACAAGAGGCACAGAACTTTGTCACCTTAGGCAGGTGCAAAGTCCTTATATTTATTTATATACATATATATTTATATATTTATATTCAACCTGGTGGTCAGAAATCTTGGAGTGCAGCTTGACTCCAACTTAAAGCTTGATAAACAGATCAGTTCTGTTGTCAAGACCAGCTTCTTTCAACTCCGTCTGCTCTCTAGCCTGGTTGAAACCAGACCCTGTCCTTCACTTCGCTTCAGACAAGGGTCTGGACTTTCTCCATTGAGAAACGATTCTTGCTGGAGGCGTGGCCTCTGCTGATGGCTGCTCCCCCGTGGTCTGCTGAACTTGACTTCAGCTCCGCCTCCTGTTGAATTTTCTCTCGCTCCGTTGTATATTCTGTGTTTATATGATAATAAAACGTCCTAATAAAATAAAATAAAACCATGGAGCGCTGGTCCAACACACCAGAAGACCAGGAAATCTGATGGGACTCGGGCAGCAACTTAAAACCTGACTTTAATTCTCTCGTGACAACCTGAGGCATTTCCTTGTTCAGCGGAGGGAGAGGAGGAGGAGGAGGAGGAGGAGGAGGGAGCGAACACTTGACTTTTGGGAAAAAAACAAAAGAAAACTCCAGATAAGGGATTAAGAAGGGGAAATTAATAAATTTGTGTCACATATAAAACAGTCCTGCATCGCTTTGAATGAGAACATGCGGCTGCGAGCTGGCTGGACAGGTGGGGGCGTGGGTTAGGGGCCAAAAACTCCGCCCCTTCTGTTCTCTGATTGGTCCGGTCAAAAATCTACCGGAGAAATCCTTGTCTATGAGAGAAGTCCCAGACTGTGCAGTGAAGGGAAATGAGAATTGAGCGGAGCTGTGCAGGAAGGCGAGGGCCAGGCTATCTGCTCTCTAAAGTAAAGTCACTCCTCAGCCGTAGTGATCTGGAGAAGGCCATCCATGCCTTTGTGACCTCCAGACTTGATTATTGTAATGCTTTGTATGTTGGTATTAATCAATCCTCCATCTCCCGTTTACAGCTTGTACAAAACTCTGCCGCCCGCTTTTTGACCAACACACGAAAATATGAACACATCACTCCTGTCCTGTCCTCTCTACACTGGCTCCCGGTTCAGTTCAGGATACAGTTCAAGCTGCTGCTGTTTGTTTTCAAAGCTCTGAATGGACTTGCACCTCTCTACATCTCAGAACTTTTGAAAGTCCATCAGCCCAGCAGAGCTTTACGATCTGCCAGTCAACACCTGCTGGAGGTGCCTCGCTCAAGGTACAAACAATGGGGAGACCGGTCCTTTTCTGTTGCCGGCCCAAAAGCCTGGAACAGTCTCCCCCTTGAGCTGCGTGCCACCTCTGATCTGACTCTGTTCAAAACCAGACTGAAGACCCACTTGTTCAAAAAAGCTTTCAGTGTGTAACTTTTATTACTTTTGGTATTTTAGTATTTTTATTTCCACTGCCTCCTTTTATTGCTGCTGTTTTTATTTTTATTTTCACTGATTTATTGTACTGGTTTTTATATTTTCTGTCCTGTTGAGCACCTTGGTCAATGCAAGGCATTGTAGGAAGGTACTATACAAATAAAGTTTATTTTTATTATTAGTATTATTATCATTCTTTGTTAAAATCAGCTCTCGCTTGTAAATAAGTCCTCGAGGCTCAATGGGATTAACCTGCCTAAATAAAGGTTGAATGAATAAAGTAAACTTTGGTACAAACGGTGTTAAATAATACAAATCGTATTTTTATTGAACAATAATTTTCATGCTAACAGTGCCATTGTAATTTCAGAGATTGAGTAGAAACAGAAATGAGGTGAGTGAGATGAGGGAAAGATGAAAATGTATCCTCAGAGGACAGGGACACACCAGGAACTGATGATCCAGGATCAACAGGGCCAGGAGGATGGATCAACAGACGATACAATCAGGGAACAGAGATGAAAAACCTGAGGGAACAATTAGAACACAAAAATATTACATAAGCAGGATAGAAGAACTTCAGACAAGAAAATTAACACAGTTCTGTGACAAAAAATGTTCATGAAAATAAATACCGGTACTGACATTTTTTACAAAAGATCAGATGAAGGCAACTGGCATGAAGAATAACTTCCCAGTTCCATCTGATAGTTTAATAAGTGTTTTTTTGTTACTGTTCTACAACTTATTGATGCCTCCTCATCTCAACTTAGACACTAAACTAATAATATAAAACTAATGTAAATTAACAGTCCTGCAGTAAATACCAACTTTGTGAAGGTTATGGTGTTAAAGTAATTTTATTCAAACATCTTGATTAAGATATTATTGTTTAAGACAGAAAATGAGATATTGTACCTTTGTGATACTTTGCAACATTCAAGTCATTCTCCTTTTACCTGGAACACATCAAAAATTACTCATCTCCACGATCACATTTTTCTTTAAAGATAATGTCACAATTTATGCTGCAGTTTTTGACAAAGGATCAATGACTTTAAATTAACCACGTCAATCTATCAGGAAAAAAAGGCTATATTTTCTAGTTGAGAGTTCAGTACCGGTAACAGGAATTACCATAAAAATAATAAAAAAGTAATAAATTTTCAAAATTTAAGCTGTAATTAATATTTTAAAACGCTGAATTAGACAGAAATAGATCAGTTTAAACCAGTCATGATTGCAGAGCTAGCTGCAGTTAAAACACAACTAACAATGTAACATGTTTAATTAACAAAAACTGGCGACATGAAGTATTAATGTTGATAAAATGGTACAGAACAGTCAGCTAACTCTTCACAATGGCAAAATAAATTTTATTTTCATCAACTTACCGGAGAAAACACGTCTGAAACACCAAGAATGAACTACGTTCAATGGTAGAACCGCTGCTCTTTGGAACTACCGTAGTTTCCGCTCCACGACCCACGTGACTTCTGCATTCCATTCTTTCAATGGGAGTCTATGGGAGTGTTGCAACTCTCTCTCTCTATGGCTCTGGCCTGATGGACAGTGTTTTATGTAGATGTTACAAGTTCAAAAGACCAAAAGATTGTTTCTACTGTGAAACATGTCTGAACACTAGAGCTCCAAAGAGGGCTGGGGTTCTCTCACTATTTACTAGTACAGGTGATCCCCGACTTACGAGCGAGTTCCGTTCCTCCGAGTATCTCGTAAGGCGAAATCTCGTACATGGGAACACGAAACACGTGTTCTCGTAAGTCCTGATTTTCGGTCGTAAATCGGAAAAATTATGCTAGCGCTACTACGAACACTCGTTTTTCATCACAAATGTTCATATTAGTTCATAAACATGCTCAGAAACTTGTTTCCAAACGGTTAGCTAACACACGTTCATCTAAAAACATGTAAAAATGCTGCTTGTATGTTCTTTACAGATTTACTGCTCGTTCGCCAGCTCGTAAGTCCGGAACCTCGTATGTAAGAGCGCTCGTAAATCGGGGACTACCTGTGTGTGCCTTTTATTCAACAAAGATTCATAAAATAAAATGAATAAGCCTCACAAATCCACATAATACCCTCACAGAAATGTTCTGATGTGTTGAAAACACACTCTTACATCATACTCTGTACTCTTACATTGACAGCAACATAACGATGTGATCGGTCTCACCCAGAGTCTTGAACTTGTCCCTGGCTGTCTTTGTGTAGGCGTCTCGGTCATGGAGGGCATAAGGAACAAAGAGCACTCGCTTCACATCCCTGGAACAAACAAGCAACCAAATAAACGAGCATGTTTCAATATGGCTAAAGTTGTATCCTCAGATTTGGTTAGTTTGTCCATAGTTATAGAAGTCAGTATTCATTTTGTACCTGAAGTATTGAAGTTTGTAACATAATTAAAGTTAGACTTTCAGAAATAAATCTAACACAAGCTCTGACTAGGTGGTCTCTCTGAGCTGCAACTGTTTGGAGACAGATGGAACAGTCTCATTAAGTCCTGAGTGCCAGCTCACGTGCACGTGTCAGAGCTCTATTGCTCCTAAACGGGTTTAAAGAGGAACTTACCCCACTGTGAAACTATAGCTCCGCCCCAAGACAAGATTTAAAAAATGCAACATTGTGGGTGTGCCTAGAGGCACCGCCCAAAGGAGGGAAGGAGGTGTGGCCTGGACGTGAGACCTTGACATGCAGCTAGCATTAGCATAATTTATGAAACATGGAGAGTTACGTTAGTTAGTTTCACCCCCTCCCTCACCAGAAGCTGAGAGAGACTTGGAGCAATAAATATATTGCTAATCTGAAAATGATATTGATCAGCGGTGCTTGTGCATTTATGTTACAGACTGTCAGTGAACGTACCGCGAGAGTGTGTGTGGCAAGCGCGCGGACAGATGAAGGGTTGAATGAGAAAGTGTATTGTGCGGTTTAAGCAATAAAGCGACGTCAGCTCCAAAACAGTATGTTTACTAAGCGTGCAGTGAAACATCACACTCACAATGCTAATGCTATGTTGCTATCGCTAACCCAACTCCCGATCTCTGCAGGGGAGTGGCTCTGCTTGAACCACATTTATACTTGCGCAGCAGAGGCTGTGACGACAGAGTGTACAAGACACGTCCACTTTAGGAGTCCACTTTACCTATATAGGAATCACCCCTCTTAACATTCTAGCTGCACGTAGAAGTTAGAGATTATTAGTTATATTTTAAAACCCTGGCTGCGCGCAAGAGCTAGACAATATTAGTTATATTTTAATGACATTCCGGACGCGCTGAAAGGCGGAAATGGGTGCGCGCTTCGTGTTATTTACGTTCTAACATAAGCTGATACATAAGCTGATTTGTAATCAGTTATTAACAAAAATTAAACTCAGAAAAACTAATTCAGCTAATAATTTTTTTAGGGGTTTCTGTAGTTAAATTTTAATGAAATTCAGCCCTCGCGCTGAGGTAGTTGTCAGAACGAGTCCAGCCCCTGCTGCAAACAACGAATCAAATGTGAGCAGTAAATGACATCAAACTGGGCCGGGGGAGCCCGGCCCGATCAGAACCACGGTGGAGATGGTTCCAAAATGAGGGCGGACCCGGGGAAAAAAAGGAAAATGCGAACACGCTGAACCCGGGTTAGAAGGCGGGGCGGCCCGGGCCATTGAGGGCCAGCCAATGCGAAAACGGCTAGAGTGAACAATCGTTGACCAATAGTTAAATTAGGCTGCAGTACCACAGTTCAACCCATAGGATTAGTGAAAACACGTTTTTAGACCAAATATTGCCGATTTAAACAAATACACACAAAAACATGAAAATTAACACAGACATAGTGCTATACAACATTTTACACACATTCTAGGGCAGGGGTCACCAACCTTTTTGAAACTGAGAGCTACTTCGTGGGTACGGAGTCATACAAAGGGCACCAGTATGATAAACTCTTTGGAAATAACAAAGCGTAAATTGATTTTTTTTTACAATAAACATATTTTTAAGAACATAATTTTTAAGATAGACATTTTAAAATATATATAAATACAAAAAAAGAATAACAACTGAATAAAATGAAATTTTAAATGCAGCTTAGTAGTGAGTTGTGCTATTTTTAGAACAGGTCCGAGGGCACCTCAAATGGTCCTTGGGGGCACCCGGGTGCCCACGGGCACCATGTTGGTGACACCTGTTCTAGGGAGTTTATCAGATAAAAAAAGGTTTATTTTGGGGTAAGTTACTCTTTAAAGAGTGAGGTCTCTGTGACCATTTAGAGAAAGAAAAGTGTTGCACAGTTAAAAATCATTAAAAAATTAAGCGACAGTACTGCGATACTCAGCGACCCCAGAGACACGCCCCCTTTAGCCCACTTCCTGTTTCTGCTTCCGGTTTGTGAAACCTACTTTCTGAAGAAGTTGGAGATGTGCTGCTGGCAGTGGTCCAGGTAGCCGCTGCCGTGCAGGGTGGAGTTGGACACCAGCAGGACTCTCCTCTTCATCTCTGGACGTCTCACACAAACTGCTTGTGATCTGCACGAGGCGCTGCACACGGAGTCCAGAGGTCATGGTCCAGTTCCACGCTCCGGTCACGTGACTGTCAACACATGACTTCCGGGTTCTGTTTTATCCAGACACAGCCAATGCTTACTTTATTTCTCTGTTTATTTCACTAGTTGGACTTTATTTCGCTTCAACGGGCGACTGCTGGTACCTTTTGCCTGTTTTGTCAAAATAAAAGCCGCCATCTTACAGTCAGCGCTGTCACAATAAAAGTCAAAGCGATGTGCGGATTGATACTAAATAACGACGTCAGAACCTTCCGCTCTATAATCGATTCTTAAATCAAACTATCGATAGTTTTGTCACTTCAGTCATTTCAGGTAATGCATATAATTAACAAGAAGATGGTGGAAAGTAACAAAACTATTGAGATCTTGTCTAAATGATACGCAATTGGAGGGAACTACTTTTTCTTCCACCTGAGTAAGTGCGTGGTGAACAGAGTGGAAACAGGCTACAAACTAAAGAATTTAGTGAAATGTCTAGACAAGACAACACTAATATGAGCTCTAAGTGGGGTAAATATGGAAAAAAATATAATAAAGATTGGGAGAAAGAGCGTGCTCTTCAAGACTGGATCTGACCACGACCACAGATGGGAGAAAAATGCAAAATGTATTTTTATTTTTTAGACTGAATACGTTCTTTAATGTATAATTTTGCTGGTTATATGTAATGCCATAATAAATATGTTTATACTGTTTAAAACTGCCTTTTTTTACACAATGGGATGGGGTGCTTTTTTGGGGCTTTTTTTGAAAGAGCGAGTCGCTTGTTTGTGCTTGTTTTGAAGGAGCTGATCGCTTCTTTCGGTCTGGAGATCTGGCAACCCTGGAAACAGCGGCGGAGCAGAACAGCGTCATGTGTGGAGCAGCTCAGAAACAAGCAGTTTGTGTGAAATGTGTAAAGAGCTGTGGCACCTTGTAAAACACTTCCTGTTCAATCACAACACAGAATATGAGGCAGTGAAGAGGTGGACAGAGGTGCTGCTGCTCTGGAGGAGTCCCTCAGGGCTGCAGGACTATCCAGGTACAAAGGGAGGAAATGTGTGGAGCTTCAAGCTGCTGCAGTTGGAGTTGTTCAAATTAATGCATATAAAATAATTAACAAAATAAATTCATGCTTCAACAAATAGTTGCACGAGTTCAGTTTGAAGTAATAGAAGTGTGTGTGTGTGTGTGTCACTGAGATAATCTCACATGGGCAAAAAGACTAGATTTAGGTTTCTTAAAGAATGGATCATTTAAAGTGGATTACATAGACCAGGTGTCATCAAATTATACAGAGCAACTGTGATAAACAGCCTTGGTGAACTCTGAAAAATATACAAAATATGGATAAAATATAACATCAGAATAAAAGTATTTCTTTAAAATGAAGTCTAAAAAAATCGCCAAATTCAAAATGCTTTGTTTTAAATTTTTCAGATTTTATCAAAATGGAAGAGTTCTTTCTAAACAAAAGTATTTTTTAGTTTTATCCAAAAGGAGCTGTATACTTATTTTCTTGTTGATCTACAATTCAGAATAAAACTAACAATTTTATTGTTTTTTTTATCAAAGTACGGAAGCTGAGCTGATGTTTTGTTGTGATGATGACACATAATTTTTTCTATGCCTGTGTTAATACATTTTTATAAATTCTCCAGCTCCCCGGGCGCTTTCGGGCTGCTCACTGCACCACCTGGTAGGTGGTTGGGTTAAATGCAGAGACGAATTTCGTCTGTGTATGGGAAACATACGCAGATGACAGGAATAGACATTATTATTATTATTATTATAAAATAAAATACAATTGGTTTTTGAATACTATCAGAATAAGAGTCTTCCCTTAAATAAACTGAAAAAAATCTATCCCGGTTTTCATTTTCTATGAGTTCAGTACATTCAAGTTTTTTCTCACGGTCCATTTTTAACCAAGCGTCTTATTTATTTTTTTATAATATTAAAATGCATCATTTCTCTATGAGATTTTTTTCAGAATAAAGGCACCCTTCTTTTTTTCCTTTTTTTGTTGTTGTCATTTTTAATAAAATAAAAGTCTTCATATTTAGGCAAATACCTGGATTAAAGATTTTCCCCTTCTAGCTTTAAATAAAAACTAAATTAAAGCTGCAGGCAGCATTGAGGCCCTCGCAGCAAAGCGCCGCTCCGGCCTTATGACGATCGCAGAAGCTCCAGCTAGTCCACCCAGTCACCATCATGAATGATCTCGTGCCAATCTCGCACCCATTCACCAGGGTGCGCATTTGCCAAATCTTGGACATCACCTGTGACCGCCGGAGCTCCAGCAACGCGTCCCAGTCACAATTGTGAACGCTCTAATTCCATTCCTGCATGCGTCCACCAGGGTGCACATATGCCAAATCTTCTAAATCACCTTCCACCCATATTAGTACAGTCCAGATTTTCAACATGCCATATGTGAAATCAAAAAATGTTCAATACAAAACGACTGGACTTTATTTGTTATTTGAGAATCTTCACCAGCACATGTCATATGTGGTAATCACCAGTTTGTGAATACAGTTTAAGTCTTATATCTTACACAGGGTGAAGCTGGAAGAGTCACCCAACAATCAACAGTTTCTTCTCTGAGTGGGTGGGGCTTAAGTGATATCATGAATCAACAATACCAATGTGTCTAGAAGTGTTCACTGATAACACACAATGAATCTAGTGCATATTGGATGACATATCACTGACATTTGAACTGTTGGAATAATATAGGGGCACACTGGAGTCAAAAGTTAAACAACACCACCAATGTGTGTAGAAGTGCTCACTGATGATGCACAATAAATCTGGCACATATCGGATGATGTGTCACTGAGCTATAACTGTTGGAATAAACTAGGGGTGTACTTGAGTCAAATGTTAAAGAACAATACCAATGTGTATACAAGTGCTGACTGCTCATGCACCAAAAATCTGCTGCAGATCGACTGATGTACCACTGAGATGTAACTGGTGTAAGAATGTAGGGGGCGCACTGGAGTGAAATGTACAACAATATAAATTTGTCTTGCAGTGCTCAGTGATCATGCACCATAAATCTGGTATATTGTATGAAATTTCACTGAGATATAACTGTTGGAATAGTCTAGGGGGCGCAATGGAGTCAAAAGTTAAACAATAGAAATGTGTGTAGAAGTGCTCACTGATGACATAAAATAAATGTGGTGCATAAATCGGATGATATATCACTGATCTATAACTGTTGGAATAATCTATGGGCACACTGGAGTGTCCCTGATGACCTGAGAGCTCCACAGTCACTGGTTGACTTTAAAAGCAGCATAAAGACCTTTCTTTTTAAGCAAGCCTATTCTGCCTCCACATGATTTTATCTTTGATCTTAGTTGATATCATTATTGATTTTACTTGATTTTATCACTTGTTTTATTTTGATCTTTGCTTTATTACACTTTGTAGCACTTTGAGATTTTTATTAATGAAAAGTGCATTATAAATGGAATTCATTATTATTATTATTATTAAATTTCAAACAAGACCAATGTGGGTGGAAGTGTTCACTGATGTCGCACAATAAATCTGGTACAGATCGGATGATGTGTCACTGAGATGCAACAGTTTGAATGATCTAGGCCGGCACACTGGAAAAATGTAGGGGGCGCTGTGGAGGCTATTGGCCACTTATGGATTCCTGTTCAAGGGGTTGATAATAATAATAATAATAATAATTGTCTAATCTTGTCATCTGCGTATGTTTCCCATACACAGACGAAATTCGTCTCTGCATTTAACCCAACCACCTACCAGGCGGTGCAGTGAGCAGCCATAGAAGGCGCTCGGGGAGCTGGAGAAATAGGTGTGCACTCATAGACACCCCAAGATGTGTAGTGGCCGGGACGCGAACCCGCGTCCTTCGGGTCCCAAGTCAAACGCCCTAACCACTACTGATCAATCATAGTGATTTTGGTGCACATCGGTTCAAATCTGTGGAATTTAGTCATACGTATGGCGACGGAGACACTTCTGAATTCGTCACGCCCACATCCTCCAGCAAAAGCTGTTTTTAATTTAAAGTAAATCAGGCCATCTTGTTAAATGTCTTCTAACACAGTATCATCCTGATTAGGTCAAAGGGGTCAGAAACGGAGCATTCCAAGTAAAAAAAAGTGACTTCCTTTTTTGAGAGGGCGGGGCTTTGATGACATCAGAATATGACCACAGCCCGAAGAGGAGACGCGGGTCCCCCTTCCCATGGGCTCACCACCTGTGGGAGTGGCCAAAGGGATCGGTGTAATGTGGGATGGGTGGTGGCCGAGGGCGAGGACCCTGGCGTCTGATCCTCGGCTACAGAAGCTGGCCATTGGGACATGGAATGTCACCTCTCTGGTGGGGAAGGAGCCTGAGCTAGTGTGTGAGGTTGAGAGGTTCCGGCTAGAAATAGTCGGACTCACCTCAACGCATGGCTCTGGCTCTGGAACCAGTTTCCTTGAGAGGGGTTGGACACTCTTCCACTCTGGAGTTGCCCCTGGTGAGAGGCGCCGAGCAGGAGTGGGCATACTTGTCAAAGTCAACTTTATTGTCAGAACTGCAATATGTACATACACAGGATTGAAATTGCGTTTCTCTCAGTCCCTCAGTGCAGTAACCATTTAAACACTAAAACATTTAATAAACATAAGCATAAAATAGTAAAAGTGTAACACTGTCCTGAGTTTTTGCATAGTAGTATAAAAGTATGAAAATTTACACCAACACTAAAACACTAAACATTTAATGAACATAAGCATAAAATGAAATAATAAAAGTGTAATACTGTCCTGAGTTTTTGCATAGTAGTATAAAAAGTATAAAAAGTATATCTATAAAATAAACTGAAGGTTCTAGCATTGACATTTGCAAAGAGTGGCAAAGCAGCATATGAGTTAATGTACACAGTATATGTATGAGGTAGTTGATGTTGGTATAGAGGCAAAGTGGCATATGCAGTAAGGCACATTGGGCATCCTTAAATAAGGCTAGTCAGAGAATACTGTATATGTATCAGCAGTAGTGTAGATATAAAAGTAGTGTAAATGTAAACAGTAGTAATAAATGTAAACAGTAGTAATAAATGTAAACAGTAGTAATAAATGTAAACAGTAGTAATAAATGTAAACAGTAGTAATGGATTATCCGTCTGATTATCTGATTATCCTCTGATTATCCTCTGATTATCCATCATGGATTATCCATAACGAACACCATTTTCAGGCATAAGGGTGTCCATATGTGCTCTTGGCACCAGGACACCCTAGGTCGCAGTTCGATGATCGACTTTGTTGTCGTCTCATCTGATCTGCGGCCGCATGTCCTGGACACTCGGGTGAAGAGAGGGGCGGAGCTGTCAACTGACCACTACCTGGTGGTGAGTTGGCTCCGATGGTGGGGGAGGATGCCGGTCAGACCTGGCAGACCCAAACGTATTGTGAGGGTCTGCTGGGAACGTCTGGCAGAGTCTCCCGTAAGACGGAGCTTTAACTCCCACCTCCGGGAGAGCTTTGAACACGTTCCGAGGGAGGCGGGGGACATTGAGTCCGAGTGGGCCATGTTCCGCGCCTCTATTGTCGAGGCAGCTTATCGGAGCTGTGGCCGCAAGGTTGTTGGTGCCTGTCGTGGTGGCAACCCTCGAACCCGGTGGTGGACACCGGCGGTGAGGGATGCTGTCAGGCTGAAGAAGGAGTGAATGGATTCCTGTTCAAGGGGTGGATAATGATTGATCATAATGATTTTGGTGCACCTCTGTTCAAATCTGTGGAATTTAGAGTCAAATGTATGACGATGGCGTTACCTCTTACTTTGCCACGTCAAAACGCCCACATGCTCCACCCAAAACTGTCAGAGTTGGAAAGGAAGTTACACCAACATGTCTTGGATCACTGGACACACTGTCATGCTGATTAAGTAACAGAGGTCAGATAGGGACCGTTCAACGTAAAACTTTACACTTCCTATTGTCAGTGGGCGTGGCTTAAGTGATGTCATGACTTGATCATTCAGTCTTGCAGGGGACCAGATTTGGATCAATCACTGAAGGTTTGATGCCTCAGACAATTTTCATGTAGGTGTTATTAGCGTTTCGTTTTTCAGGGCGAGATGTCAAACTTTGAGGTCTGGACTGGCCCCGCCCCTTCAGCATGCTCCAAAATGAACCCTTTAGGTAATTTTTGTCCTCCATGCCTTTTGAACAAAATGGCCAAGTTTGAAAGAGATTGAGCTAAATCCCTAGGAGGAGTTAGTTCAAATGCTGAGGCTGTAAAGAGTATATGCGGGGTCTTGAAAGTTATTAAAAGTTGATAAATCAATTTTGGGAAAATTAAGGGTCTTGAAAAGTATTAAAAAGTCTTGAAAGCGATTTGATGAGGTATTATTTTTTTTGCTGTTCTAGCTTTAAATAATTTGACAGCAAAAAGTATGTATGACGAATATTTGTTTTCCTCACCGCGGATGATTCGGAAACCGCTTCGCACAAATTTAGGGTGTCAGGTTACAACAGCCTTTACGGCTAGGCCTATCTTGTGCGCATGCACGGCTGCTTTATCTCCAAGTTGAGCTTGTGTGTTTGAGTAAGTTGCCGCGAGACCGTGAGAACAATGGGTAAATGCAAGTTTTCGGACTCCTGGTTGGAGATGCCTGATTTTCAAGAATGGCTGAGGCCTGTCGCCGAGAATAACCGTGTTTATTTCTTATTCGCCATTGTTCAACCAAGTTACTTTAAAATAGCTACGAGTCTTGTTGTAACCTAAGCTATATTTTCTTAAACCTAGTCGTGGTTCAGTTTCTTCTTTTGAACTTTTTTCTTTCCACTGTATCTCAGTTCTGTTGTAGGTTTGAGATTCACAGATTTACAGTAATTGAAAACAACAGCAGTTTTGTAAATCAAAGATTTGTTGCTTAAAGCTGCAGTATGTAGTTTCTGGAAAGCGCTGGGACTTAGAAAAATTTTGAACAGAGACACCTTTCTGGTCCCTCGCCCTTGCTCTCTGGCTGACCTGCAACTCCGCCTCCTTAGCTCCTCCTCCTCCCAGCGCTGCAGGCTGGGACAGGCGGGGGATGAGCTGCGTGAAGCTGACACCCCACCCACATGAACAAAACTCTGTTTTTATTGGCTGGTTAAGGGCGGCTGTGGGTTTTTAGAAATGCTTTTATTACCACCTGGAGAAGCCAGAGGACTATAGTTTTTTTCAGAGATTACCTGTCTAACATCAGTCTGTCAGGAGATAGTGACAGAGAGAAGAAATATGTTTAAAAAATATTTTTAGAAAAGTTACATACAGTAGCTTTAATAAAACAAAGTGACGATAAGGTCTTGAATTTATTTTGGAAGGTCTTTAAAAAGTCTTGAAAAGGTATTGAAATTAACTTCATTATTCCTGCATATACCCTGCAAACCGCCAAAAAGGTGTGAAATTTGTGATGGCGTTCCAAAATGGCCACCTTCCTGTTTATTGTACAACGTTGGTGCCAGAAGGTTTTCTGTGCATCTTGGGGAATTGGGCAAGTGTACCAAATTTCATGATTCTACACCAAACTAAGGTTAATGCGGAGGGTGTTTTGAAAATTTCCAAGAGGCGCTCTTGAGCCGCTTCTGTTGCGATTTTTGCCTCGCACCCAAAATATGTAATTTTTCACCAGTCCTGATGCGTCCGCCAAATTTGGTGAGTTTTGTTATATGATAAAGCCCCCAACAGGCCAATTCATTTGGCGGAAAATTTTCATCTCTAGCCTGAAACACGACGATTACAATAGGCCTTCGCAGCACTTCGCTGCTCGGGCCTAAAAATCACTCCCAGAGGCCTCAGGGCTGACGTGTCAATAAATATACAGTAAAGCAATAAAACTTATTGAAAATGGTCGTTCTAATCACAAACATGGAAGAAAAAAGAAAAATATAAACAGTAAAAACGTTTCAGTCATTTGAAGTTAAACTGCTGAATGATTTTGATTAAATGGACTGAAAAAGCTGAAACTGAGCCGGTATCATCAAAATGATCAAAACAAAAGATAACATCAACGAAGCAAATGCTGAAGTTAGGTTAATAAAGTAGCTAAAACTAACAAACTGGTGGTTGAAAGCCAACATGAGTCAAAAAGCAAGCTAGCTGTAGGAGCAGCAAAACGGAAACGTTGCTGAAAGCTTAAAGTGCTTCAACAGCTCAAATCAGCTGCTCTGCAGGGATCATCACAGTGAGTGAACTTTACATAAAACATCTGTTAAGATCTGGGGCTGAGTGCTTACAGCAGTCGTCCTCCAATGGGAGAGTTGAGGGTTTGATTCCACCAGCAGTCACATGCTGAAGTGTCCCTGGACAAGATACTGAAGCCCTCCATGCCCCTGATGTCCCATCGACATCTGAATGTGATGTAAAGCTCTGACTGGTCTTTGTAGAGTTCTGTATGAATGGTACATGAGGCACAGAGTGTGTTGTAAAGAGCTTTGAGTGTCTTGATCAGATAGAAAGGAGCTGTAGTCCATTTACCATTCAGCTGTTTCACACCGGTTGTCCTTCCTGACTCAACCGGAGCTCATGAGTTTACATGTTCTCTCTGTGCATGTGTAGGTTTCCTCCAGGTACTCCAGTTTCCTCCCACAGATTAAAAACATGCATGTTAGACTGATTGGAAACTCTGAACTGTCTCTAGGTGAGAGAGAGAATGTTTGTTTGTCTCGTTTGTCTCTGTGTGTCCCTGGGATGGACTGAGACCTGTCCAGGGTGTCCCCCGCCTCTCGCACAGTGATGGATAGGCACCAGTGACCCCCGCGACCCAAAAAAGGAAGAAGCGGGTAAAGAGGATGGATGGATAGATGGATGGAGTGATATAAATATTACCAGCATGTTGTTTAATACGTGGTGGTAGAAATTTGTATCAAGTTTCATTAAAGACTCTTGAGAGAATCAGAAGTTATGGGCGGGACAAAGACCTTGTTTTAAGGTTGACCTTTATGTGTGACCTTGACCTTGGAGCTGAGGTGATGATAAGTTTGTGCGACACTCTGTCTGATGATGATCCAGATGTGGCTTTGTTAAATTATCTTGAGCAGATCAGAAATGAAGCGTGGGACAAGAGAAAGTTTTCAAATGTACGTGTAGCCCCTGGTTTCTTTTTAAAAAAAATAAAAAGAAAAGAAAACCCCATGCATTTAAGGCCTTTTAACATTTGCAAAATTTTTACAAGGTTGGTTGTATGTATACAGAAAATATAAGTGAGAAGCTTGTATTATTGTTCTTGTATATTTTTAAACTGAGTGATTATACATGCGGGGAGCGGTTACTGTTGTAACGAGAGAAATATATGAAGAAGCAGAAAGCTGAAGCTTTTCTCGAGGAGACTTGTTTACTTAAACAAGTGTATTATTGTTTAATCATTTACCTCATTATTTTAAAGACTGTATTGAACGTCCTATCTACGAAAGTAGTGAGGTTAACGAGGGACAAGTGAACGCAACATAGAAAAAAACGGGACAGGGGGTTGATGGGAAGAAGAAGAAAGGAGAGGCGGGAAGAAAAAAAAAACGGATGGAGATTGTTGCTAAGGCGACAGACGTTGAGGTGGGAGAACAAAGTGGACGGTGTATAGGAAACCTGCAGAAGTGTCTGAGGGAAGAAAGGCAGAGGAGAACTGCTTCTGATCCGAGGACTGCTGCTGATCCAAAGTGGCGAGAGAAAAGCGTCAACATGGCGACGCTGCTCCAGTGAGACTAAAAAGTAGTCCTGCAAATCAGGTGGCTGAGTTCTAAAAGAAATTGGACTCACAAAGCAACTTTGACGACGGAGAGGACATCCACGGAGGAGCGCAGGTCGGTGTTGGTTGTTTAAACGGGGGAGAAGAGGATTTCCACGACGACAGCGCACCCTAGCTTCATCAGGCCTGCAACGTATCATTTACCGGTACCGGGTTGTGTTGGTGTGTGTGCGTGAGTGGGGCCTGTGTGTGATATTGTGTTTAGAACTGTACAGTTACGTACAATTTATGGAGTTCTGTTACTGACAAAAATTGAATTCTGGTTATATTACAACAATGGTTAAGAGAAAGGAGCTTTAATAAAAAACAAAAACAAAGTTAAAGTGAGTAAAACAGAAGGGACTGAACCGAAAAAGTGCTTTACAGTATTGGTTTGATTTTATTTTGGGAACATGTCAAATGTACGGTGGCCGAGGGGTGCAAACGCGCTGCAAAAAGAAAACGGCGCTCCAAAAGTTGAAACACGCATCAAAATGAAAACAACAGCTTTCCAAAAGTTGAAACACGCATCAAAATGAAAACAGCAGCTTTCCAAAAGTTGAAACACGCATCAAAATGAAAACAGCAGCGTTCCAAAAGTTGAAACACGCAACAAAATGAAAACAGCAGCTTTCCAAAAGTTGAAACACGCATCAAAATGAAAACAGCAGCTTTCCAAAAGTTGAAACACGCATCAAAATGAAAACAGCAGCTTTCCAAAAGTTGAAACACGCATCAAAATGAAAACAGCAGCTTTCCAAAAGTTGAAACACGCATCAAAATGAAAACAGCAGCTTTCCAAAAGTTGAAACACGCAACAAAATGAAAACAGCAGCTTTCCAAAAGTTGAAACACGCAACAAAATGAAAACAGCAGCTTTCCAAAAGTTGAAACACGCATCAAAATGAAAACAGCAGCTTTCCAAAAGTTGAAACACGCATCAAAATGAAAACAGCAGCGCTCCAACAGATGAGGCGCACTGCAAAAGATAAGTCGCGCTCCCAAAAGAGGACGACCTGCAAATTGCTGGGTTTCAGATGACGTAGCAGTGACGTCACAGAATGCAGATGCGGGGCAGCCCGGGCAGGAAGTAAACGCAGCCGTTTCCTTCTGTTGCTGATTCAGCATCAACATGCCTAAATTCTGTGCCGTTTACGGTTGTTGCAACCGCTCTAATCGAGAGATAGATAAAAGTTATTTTCGTGTTCCGAAAGTAGTATGCTACAAGGGGATTAATTTAAAAAAACTTACAGAAAAAAGACGACAAACGTGGATTACAACCTACGGCTAAAAACAGGAGGTGCAGAAACTGACGAGAGTCTGCAGCGACCACTTTGTTACAGGTAAGGGTCGTATCGTTTAAATCATATTTTCAGATATTTTATTGGACAGTAACTAGAAAGACAGGTAAGATATGTTATGCCCTAGCTTGTGTAGTGGTTCAACACTTGGTTGTTCCCAGAAAAAATCCGATTAGAATGCTAATGTTGTTAGCGGTTAGCTTAGTGCTAGGAAAGGCATTTACGTGTTTTACTTTAAAGTGGTGTCTTATATTTAGGTTGTCCGAGTGCAGCAGGTGATGTACATTCCCAAGACTGGGCCCCCACTGTTAACCTGGGGTACCAAAGAAGTAACGAGTGGCCACAAACAGAAGCATCCCTCCGGCGCAGGGAAAGAGCTAAGGCCTGGAAGCTTCTCTGCACTGAGGAGGCCAACAGTCTGGAAGATGAGCTCTGTGAAGAAAGCTTACCAGCCCCTGAAAACGAACGATTCAAAGGTAAAATAATAATAAATAAAAATACTATTTATTTATTTATAGAATTTCTGAACGTAATTTTTAATAATTAAATATTTGCAGATGCAGAATGCCAGACGGATCTAAGCATGGTTGACCTCACAAAGCTGGAGGATGCAGTGAAAGGCTACACAACTGAGATCTGCGACCTTAAGGAAAAAGTCTCAGTGACTAAATTTACTCCTGAAACCTTCCAGAACAACGATAAAACAAAGTTTTATACGGGACTGCCCAACTTTTTAGTTTTGATGCAAATTTTTCAGCTCTGTGAACCTTATACATCAGCATGTCATCACTGTCAGCACTCTCCAAATTTGAGCAATTTATTATGATACTTATGCATCTCAGATTACATCTGCAGCTTCAAGACCTTGCCTATAGATTTAATGTGTCAAAAGCCACTGTGTCTCGAATTTGTTTTAGAACGATTCATGTTCTCCATGAAAGATTACAATTCTTAATAGAGTGGCCTGAGCGACAAGTAATTCAATCAACTATATTTATATAAATATTTTAAGTTTAAATGATTATACATGTATTTATCATTTAAAGTAAATCAAAAGTAAATTAAATCACTAATACTGTTACAGACCATATTTGTACATGTTAATTGTTCATGAAGACAAAAAAAAAATTTACCCAATAAGGTTGAATATTTTTAATTTATTCAATGAACTCCATAACCAATCTTTGTGAATATTGGTCAGTTAAAATGACATGAGTTTTGCTATTGAAATAAAAACATTTTTCTGAAGTAGACTCATTTTGCAACATTTGTGACATATGACATTTGTATGTGCTGTTATTTAACATATTAGAACACCTTTGAAATTCACAAGCTAATCTCATATTGATTTAAATATATCATTTGATTTAACATACTTAACTTTTCAATTAAGATTATTGTAAATAAAAAACAGCTGTCATGACATGTAACAACATCACATGACCCTTCTGCAGAGTGCTTGCTACAGGTGTAGCTGAAACATGTTATGGTAGTGACAAATGTTTTTGGGGAAAAAAAGAGCAACTGTTTAAATTTGTATAAACTTTTCAAACTCCTTTCATCAACTACTCCAAATAACATTCTTGATTCTTAGATTGGTTAGTCACGTGTGGATTTCTGTCCCAGGATTTCAGGTAGGATGCAATGTGTAAAATAGTGCTGAATTTTGGGAACTGCTGTTTCCCACAGCTGGTCATCTGGCAGAATTCTTTCCACATAAATATCATTTTCACTCCATACTACAAAATCACAATATTGTACATCCACAATGTGAATCTGATCCTGGAGCTGATGGTAATAAGGATGGTTCCTATCCAGTTGTACAGAATCTCCAACCTTGACGAGACGACGAGACAAAAACCAGGCTGTCCAGCACACATCCTCAGACTGACTTCATGCTGTTTGCTCTGTGGGCACTGAAGGACAAGACAATGAAACTTAGACATAAAAAATAAATACGGTAGTCTCCAAAACATTTCAATATGATACTTTTTTAAAGATTGTGTTTCACTCATTTCACTATCCAACACCAATGTTAGAAAATGAGACTATATTTATGTCTCTGTCAACCAGGTGTGTTCCACAGGTAAGAATGTATTAATCTGGACTAAGTTTTAAAAGGTGATGGAAAGGTCACACATTTTTTAACTGGAAACAAGGCAACATCCCACAAACTGCAAGACCATCCCCAAAACTACGGCTACATGCTGTGAAATATGCAAACAACAAAGATTTGAGTAAAAAATTATAGTTGTAACATTCATACTGTGAGGTGCGCAAAGTCTGCAGTGCAGTACCCTAATGCATGCTCAATAATCCAGGTAGAAAAATCTAAAAAAGCTAAGTCTGCAGTGCAGTAGTCCAAACCTTTTGAGAAATAAATTTTACCTTGATTTCACACACCCTGGCTCCATGACAGTCACATGAAACGACTCCATCTGGTGAGGCTCCCATGTATGGCCACCTTGAGTTTAACCAGCTAGTATCTGAAGTTACAAAGAAGATACGATCACCTTGATGATACTGTATTATCAAAACAAAAAAAATCATAATATTTTCAGTACATTAACTTACCTTTTTAATGGAGTTACTGTAGATCTCTGACCTACAGTGTAGAAATGCATATGACTCAACGTTAACACATACAACTCCAGCACGAATTTGGCTTTACAGAAGCTAAATATATTATTTTTAAGTAGATCCACGCACATAGAAATAACAGGGGGCTAACTAAACTTGTTGTTAGCATTAGCGATAGCGTAGTTAGCATAGGCTAATTACTAAATAAATAATACATCTCACTACTCACCCGGGCAGAAACAAGTCGACAACCATTTAAAGCTTCTTTTGATCCTAAATGGTTAACCCAAAACTCGTCCTCGCCAGTTTATTTAGGGCTTTGGCATACTTGCTGTAATCCATTCTGCTGTGTTTTGAACTGGGGAAAATCACTTCCTGCCCCGCATCTGAATTTCGCGCCACTTCCGGGTCACGTGATTGCAACCCAGCAATACAGAACGAGCTGCAAATAGAAAAGCCACAACGGAAGTGCTCCAGACCACTAGGGGCAGTCGAACAAAGAACAAATCATAAGCATATTATAGTTTTCGGAATGGCAATAGTTATTTGTGTATTTTAACTTATTTATTACTGAAGAATATTTTACACATCGAAACTATCTCGTTGTATTTGTTTTAATACTGTGCGATAGTGATGAAATGTATTGATGCTCGGTTGGCTTAGTGGTCTAACACATTGCCTCGAATGTGGGAGACCTGGGTTCGATTCCCGGTCTCGGAAATTTTTGTGGTATTAATTTCTTTTTTTTTTTAAAGCCTTTTGTTTTGGATAAATCGGGTGGAATAGATAAATACATCTACATGTTTATTCTTTGTTGTTGCTTGGTTTATGTTGGTGGCTAGAGTTTTAGTTTGTTTTAGGCAGCAGGCGTGGGGAGGAGGTTGGGGGTTGTCACGCCTCCTCCAGCAACAACCTAAAACAAGCTAAAAGTCTTGCCAACAACATAAACCAAGCAACAACAAATAATAAACATGTAGATGTATTTATCTATTCCATCCGATTTATCCAAAACAAAAGGCTTAAAAAAAAAAATTAATACCACAAAAATTTCCGAGCCCGGGAATCGAACCCAGATCTCCCACATTCGAGGCATTGTGTTAGACCACTAAGCCAACCAAGCATCAATACGTTATCACTCTATCGCACATTATTAAAACAAATACAATGGGACAGTTTTGATGTGTAAAACATTCTTCAAGTTAAAATACACAAATAACTATTGCCATTCCGAAAACTATAATATGCTTATGATTTGTTCTTTGTTCGACTGCCCCTAGTGGTCTGGAGCACTTCCGTTGTGGCTTTTCTATTTGCAGCTCGTTCTGTATTTGCAGGTCGTCCTCTTTTGGGAGCGCGACTTATCTTTTGCAGTGCGCCTCATCTGTTGGAGCGCTGCTGTTTTCATTTTGATGCGTGTTTCAACTTTTGGAACGCTGTTGTTTTCATTTTGATGCGTGTTTCAACTTTTGGAACGCCGTTTTCTTTTTGCAGCGTGCTGTTCTGTTTTTGCAGCGCGTTTGCACCCCTCGGCCACCGTAGAAAACACACCACATGACAGAAAAGACAGAAAAGGAGCCAGATACACCAAGCGATGCACAGAGTGACAGAAAAACTGACCTAACAGGCATGAAACGTGACATGTGGAGGAAGAGTTATTTTTCCAAGTTCTTATTAAAAGAAACTGTTCAGTTAGTTGGTTGTCTGGAGAAATTTATGTTATATTAAAGGTGTGTATGGTAATTAGGTGAGTAAGGATTTACTCAACATAGGTAAACCTGCGTGGTATCTACCAGAACTTAACGAACCCAAATAGCCACCCCACCAGTGAGTTTAAGTTCATGCCCTAGTTACTGGCGGACAGAGCAGTGGGGTGCTACGGAACATAGCATGTGTACACCTTCGGCTGGTGTGTGATGAGCAAAACAGCTAAAAACTTCAAATGAGCTGTGTGAGCTGAAGAAGATTTAGAGGAACACAAAGTTCTTCAAAGACTTGATTGTTTTTCCGTTTAACAAGAAAAAAATCTGTAAAGCTAAATACTTCAAAAAGTACAAAAGCTACAAAAACCTAAAGTTCTGGATGAGCTGAACACGACCAGCCAAAACAACTGAAAGTATGATGACACGTCATGACTGATTTGAGATGCCAGCAGCAACTCTGAATGTCTGGAGAGAGTTCTCCCACATTGTTAGAACATGATGAACGTCCTGTCTGCAGCTTGACCTTCAGCTGTCATCAATCTGTTTCCTTCAGCTCATGTTGTTGACCTTCAGCTGTTATCCAATCTGTTTCCTTCAGCTCATGTTGTTGACCTTCAGCTGTCATCAATCTGTTTCCTTCAGCTCATGTTGTTGACCTTCAGCTGTCATCAATCTGTTTCCTTCAGCTCATGTTGTTGACCTTCAGCTGTCATCAATCTGTTTCCTTCAGCTCATGTTGTTGACCTTCAGCTGTCATCCAATCTGTTTCCTTCAGCTCATGTTGTTGACCTTCAGCTGTCATCAATCTGTTTCCTTCAGCTCATGTTGTTGACCTTCAGCTGTCATCAATCTGTTTCCTTCAGCTCATGTTGTTGACCTTCAGCTGTCATCAATCTGTTTCCTTCAGCTCATGTTGTTGACCTTCAGCTGTCATCAATCTGTTTCCTTCAGCTCATGTTGTTGACCTTCAGCTGTCATCAATCTGTTTCCTTCAGCTCATGTTGTTGACCTTCAGCTGTCATCAATCTGTTTCCTTCAGCTCATGTTGTTGACCTTCAGCTGTCATCAATCTGTTTCCTTCAGCTCATGTTGTTGACCTTCAGCTGTTATCCAATCTGTTTCCTTCAGCTCATGTTGTTGACCTTCAGCTGTCATCAATCTGTTTCCTTCAGCTCATGTTGTTGACCTTCAGCTGTCATCAATCTGTTTCCTTCAGCTCATGTTGTTGACCTTCAGCTGTCATCAATCTGTTTCCTTCAGCTCATGTTGTTGACCTTCAGCTGTCATCAATCTGTTTCCTTCAGCTCATGTTGTTGACCTTCAGCTGTCATCAATCTGTTTCCTTCAGCTCATGTTGTTGACCTTCAGCTGTCATCAATCTGTTTCCTTCAGCTCATGTTGTTGACCTTCAGCTGTCATCAATCTGTTTACTTCAGCTCATGTTGTTGACCTTCAGCTGTCATCAATCTGTTTCCTTCAGCTCATGTTGTTGACCTTCAGCTGTCATCAATCTGTTTCCTTCAGCTCATGTTGTTGACCTTCAGCTGTCATCAATCTGTTTCCTTCAGCTCATGTTGTTGACCTTCAGCTGTTCATCCAATCTGTTTCCTTCAGCTCATGTTGTTGACCTTCAGCTGTCATCAATCTGTTTCCTTCAGCTCATGTTGTTGACCTTCAGCTGTCATCAATCTGTTTCCTTCAGCTCATGTTGTTGACCTTCAGCTGTCATCAATCTGTTTCCTTCAGCTCATGTTGTTGACCTTCAGCTGTCATCAATCTGTTTACTTCAGCTCATGTTGTTGACCTTCAGCTGTTATCCAATCTGTTTCCTTCAGCTCATGTTGTTGACCTTCAGCTGTTATCAATCTGTTTCCTTCAGCTCATGTTGTTGACCTTCAGCTGTTATCCAATCTGTTTCCTTCAGCTCATGTTGTTGACCTTCAGCTGTTATCAATCTGTTTCCTTCAGCTCATGTTGTTGACCTTCAGCTGTCATCCAATCTGTTTACTTCAGCTCATGTTGTTGACCTTCAGCTGTCATCAATCTGTTTACTTCAGCTCATGTTGTTGACCTTCAGCTGTCATCAATCTGTTTCCTTCAGCTCATGTTGTTGACCTTCAGCTGTCATCAATCTGTTTCCTTCAGCTCATGTTGTTGACCTTCAGCTGTCATCCAATCTGTTTCCTTCAGCTCATGTTGTTGACCTTCAGCTGTCATCAATCTGTTTCCTTCAGCTCATGTTGTTGACCTTCAGCTGTTATCCAATCTGTTTCCTTCAGCTCATGTTGTTGACCTTCAGCTGTCATCAATCTGTTTCCTTCAGCTCATGTTGTTGACCTTCAGCTGTCATCAATCTGTTTCCTTCAGCTCATGTTGTTGACCTTCAGCTGTCATCAATCTGTTTCCTTCAGCTCATGTTGTTGACCTTCAGCTGTTATCCAATCTGTTTCCTTCAGCTCATGTTGTTGACCTTCAGCTGTCATCAATCTGTTTCCTTCAGCTCATGTTGTTGACCTTCAGCTGTCATCAATCTGTTTCCTTCAGCTCATGTTGTTGACCTTCAGCTGTCATCAATCTGTTTCCTTCAGCTCATGTTGTTGACCTTCAGCTGTCATCCAATCTGTTTCCTTCAGCTCATGTTGTTGACCTTCAGCTGTCATCAATCTGTTTCCTTCAGCTCATGTTGTTGACCTTCAGCTGTCATCAATCTGTTTCCTTCAGCTCATGTTGTTGACCTTCAGCTGTCATCAATCTGTTTCCTTCAGCTCATGTTGTTGACCTTCAGCTGTCATCCAATCTGTTTCCTTCAGCTCATGTTGTTGACCTTCAGCTGTCATCAATCTGTTTCCTTCAGCTCATGTTGTTGACCTTCAGCTGTCATCAATCTGTTTCCTTCAGCTCATGTTGTTGACCTTCAGCTGTCATCAATCTGTTTCCTTCAGCTCATGTTGTTGACCTTCAGCTGTCATCAATCTGTTTCCTTCAGCTCATGTTGTTGACCTTCAGCTGTTATCCAATCTGTTTCCTTCAGCTCATGTTGTTGACCTTCAGCTGTTATCAATCTGTTTCCTTCAGCTCATGTTGTTGACCTTCAGCTGTCATCAATCTGTTTCCTTCAGCTCATGTTGTTGACCTTCAGCTGTCATCAATCTGTTTCCTTCAGCTCATGTTGTTGACCTTCAGCTGTCATCAATCTGTTTCCTTCAGCTCATGTTGTTGACCTTCAGCTGTTATCCAATCTGTTTCCTTCAGCTCATGTTGTTGACCTTCAGCTGTCATCAATCTGTTTACTTCAGCTCATGTTGTTGACCTTCAGCTGTTATCCAATCTGTTTCCTTCAGCTCATGTTGTTGACCTTCAGCTGTCATCAATCTGTTTACTTCAGCTCATGTTGTTGACCTTCAGCTGTCATCAATCTGTTTACTTCAGCTCATGTTGTTGACCTTCAGCTGTCATCAATCTGTTTACTTCAGCTCATGTTGTTGACCTTCAGCTGTCATCAATCTGTTTCCTTCAGCTCATGTTGTTGACCTTCAGCTGTCATCAATCTGTTTACTTCAGCTCATGTTGTTGACCTTCAGCTGTCATCAATCTGTTTCCTTCAGCTCATGTTGTTGACCTTCAGCTGTCATCAATCTGTTTCCTTCAGCTCATGTTGTTGACCTTCAGCTGTCATCAATCTGTTTACTTCAGCTCATGTTGTTGACCTTCAGCTGTCATCAATCTGTTTCCTTCAGCTCATGTTGTTGACCTTCAGCTGTCATCAATCTGTTTACTTCAGCTCATGTTGTTGACCTTCAGCTGTCATCAATCTGTTTCCTTCAGCTCATGTTGTTGACCTTCAGCTGTCATCAATCTGTTTCCTTCAGCTCATGTTGTTGACCTTCAGCTGTCATCAATCTGTTTACTTCAGCTCATGTTGTTGACCTTCAGCTGTTATCCAATCTGTTTCCTTCAGCTCATGTTGTTGACCTTCAGCTGTCATCAATCTGTTTCCTTCAGCTCATGTTGTTGACCTTCAGCTGTCATCAATCTGTTTCCTTCAGCTCATGTTGTTGACCTTCAGCTGTCATCAATCTGTTTCCTTCAGCTCATGTTGTTGACCTTCAGCTGTCATCAATCTGTTTCCTTCAGCTCATGTTGTTGACCTTCAGCTGTCATCAATCTGTTTCCTTCAGCTCATGTTGTTGACCTTCAGCTGTTATCCAATCTGTTTCCTTCAGCTCATGTTGTTGACCTTCAGCTGTCATCAATCTGTTTCCTTCAGCTCATGTTGTTGACCTTCAGCTGTTATCCAATCTGTTTCCTTCAGCTCATGTTGTTGACCTTCAGCTGTTATCAATCTGTTTCCTTCAGCTCATGTTGTTGACCTTCAGCTGTCATCCAATCTGTTTACTTCAGCTCATGTTGTTGACCTTCAGCTGTCATCAATCTGTTTACTTCAGCTCATGTTGTTGACCTTCAGCTGTCATCAATCTGTTTCCTTCAGCTCATGTTGTTGACCTTCAGCTGTCATCAATCTGTTTCCTTCAGCTCATGTTGTTGACCTTCAGCTGTCATCAATCTGTTTACTTCAGCTCATGTTGTTGACCTTCAGCTGTCATCAATCTGTTTCCTTCAGCTCATGTTGTTGACCTTCAGCTGTTATCCAATCTGTTTACTTCAGCTCATGTTGTTGACCTTCAGCTGTCATCAATCTGTTTCCTTCAGCTCATGTTGTTGACCTTCAGCTGTTATCCAATCTGTTTCCTTCAGCTCATGTTGTTGACCTTCAGCTGTTATCCAATCTGTTTCCTTCAGCTCATGTTGTTGACCTTCAGCTGTTATCCAATCTGTTTCCTTCAGCTCATGTTGTTGACCTTCAGCTGTTATCCAATCTGTTTCCTTCAGCTCATGTTGTTGACCTTCAGCTGTTATCAATCTGTTTCCTTCAGCTCATGTTGTTGACCTTCAGCTGTCATCCAATCTGTTTACTTCAGCTCATGTTGTTGACCTTCAGCTGTTATCAATCTGTTTCCTTCAGCTCATGTTGTTGACCTTCAGCTGTCATCCAATCTGTTTACTTCAGCTCATGTTGTTGACCTTCAGCTGTCATCAATCTGTTTCCTTCAGCTCATGTTGTTGACCTTCAGCTGTCATCCAATCTGTTTACTTCAGCTCATGTTGTTGACCTTCAGCTGTTATCAATCTGTTTCCTTCAGCTCATGTTGTTGACCTTCAGCTGTTATCCAATCTGTTTCCTTCAGCTCATGTTGTTGACCTTCAGCTGTCATCCAATCTGTTTCCTTCAGCTCATGTTGTTGACCTTCAGCTGTCATCAATCTGTTTACTTCAGCTCATGTTGTTGACCTTCAGCTGTTATCCAATCTGTTTCCTTCAGCTCATGTTGTTGACCTTCAGCTGTTATCCAATCTGTTTCCTTCAGCTCATGTTGTTGACCTTCAGCTGTTATCCAATCTGTTTACTTCAGCTCATGTTGTTGACCTTCAGCTGTTATCCAATCTGTTTACTTCAGCTCATGTTGTTGACCTTCAGCTGTTATCCAATCTGTTTCCTTCAGCTCATGTTGTTGACCTTCAGCTGTCATCAATCTGTTTCCTTCAGCTCATGTTGTTGACCTTCAGCTGTCATCAATCTGTTTCCTTCAGCTCATGTTGTTGACCTTCAGCTGTCATCAATCTGTTTCCTTCAGCTCATGTTGTTGACCTTCAGCTGTCATCAATCTGTTTCCTTCAGCTCATGTTGTTGACCTTCAGCTGTCATCAATCTGTTTCCTTCAGCTCATGTTGTTGACCTTCAGCTGTCATCAATCTGTTTCCTTCAGCTCATGTTGTTGACCTTCAGCTGTCATCAATCTGTTTCCTTCAGCTCATGTTGTTGACCTTCAGCTGTCATCAATCTGTTTCCTTCAGCTCATGTTGTTGACCTTCAGCTGTCATCAATCTGTTTCCTTCAGCTCATGTTGTTGACCTTCAGCTGTCATCCAATCTGTTTCCTTCAGCTCATGTTGTTGACCTTCAGCTGTTATCCAATCTGTTTCCTTCAGCTCATGTTGTTGACCTTCAGCTGTCATCCAATCTGTTTCCTTCAGCTCATGTTGTTGACCTTCAGCTGTTATCCAATCTGTTTCCTTCAGCTCATGTTGTTGACCTTCAGCTGTTATCCAATCTGTTTCCTTCAGCTCATGTTGTTGACCTTCAGCTGTTATCCAATCTGTTTCCTTCAGCTCATGTTGTTGACCTTCAGCTGTCATCAATCTGTTTCCTTCAGCTCATGTTGTTGACCTTCAGCTGTCATCAATCTGTTTCCTTCAGCTCATGTTGTTGACCTTCAGCTGTCATCAATCTGTTTCCTTCAGCTCATGTTGTTGACCTTCAGCTGTCATCAATCTGTTTCCTTCAGCTCATGTTGTTGACCTTCAGCTGTCATCAATCTGTTTCCTTCAGCTCATGTTGTTGACCTTCAGCTGTTATCCAATCTGTTTCCTTCAGCTCATGTTGTTGACCTTCAGCTGTCATCAATCTGTTTCCTTCAGCTCATGTTGTTGACCTTCAGCTGTTATCCAATCTGTTTCCTTCAGCTCATGTTGTTGACCTTCAGCTGTCATCAATCTGTTTCCTTCAGCTCATGTTGTTGACCTTCAGCTGTCATCAATCTGTTTCCTTCAGCTCATGTTGTTGACCTTCAGCTGTCATCAATCTGTTTCCTTCAGCTCATGTTGTTGACCTTCAGCTGTCATCAATCTGTTTCCTTCAGCTCATGTTGTTGACCTTCAGCTGTCATCAATCTGTTTCCTTCAGCTCATGTTGTTGACCTTCAGCTGTCATCAATCTGTTTCCTTCAGCTCATGTTGTTGACCTTCAGCTGTCATCAATCTGTTTCCTTCAGCTCATGTTGTTGACCTTCAGCTGTCATCAATCTGTTTACTTCAGCTCATGTTGTTGACCTTCAGCTGTCATCAATCTGTTTCCTTCAGCTCATGTTGTTGACCTTCAGCTGTTATCCAATCTGTTTCCTTCAGCTCATGTTGTTGACCTTCAGCTGTTATCCAATCTGTTTCCTTCAGCTCATGTTGTTGACCTTCAGCTGTCATCAATCTGTTTCCTTCAGCTCATGTTGTTGACCTTCAGCTGTCATCAATCTGTTTCCTTCAGCTCATGTTGTTGACCTTCAGCTGTCATCAATCTGTTTCCTTCAGCTCATGTTGTTGACCTTCAGCTGTTATCCAATCTGTTTCCTTCAGCTCATGTTGTTGACCTTCAGCTGTCATCAATCTGTTTCCTTCAGCTCATGTTGTTGACCTTCAGCTGTCATCAATCTGTTTCCTTCAGCTCATGTTGTTGACCTTCAGCTGTCATCAATCTGTTTCCTTCAGCTCATGTTGTTGACCTTCAGCTGTCATCAATCTGTTTCCTTCAGCTCATGTTGTTGACCTTCAGCTGTCATCAATCTGTTTCCTTCAGCTCATGTTGTTGACCTTCAGCTGTCATCAATCTGTTTCCTTCAGCTCATGTTGTTGACCTTCAGCTGTCATCAATCTGTTTCCTTCAGCTCATGTTGTTGACCTTCAGCTGTCATCAATCTGTTTCCTTCAGCTCATGTTGTTGACCTTCAGCTGTCATCAATCTGTTTCCTTCAGCTCATGTTGTTGACCTTCAGCTGTCATCCAATCTGTTTCCTTCAGCTCATGTTGTTGACCTTCAGCTGTCATCAATCTGTTTACTTCAGCTCATGTTGTTGACCTTCAGCTGTTATCAATCTGTTTCCTTCAGCTCATGTTGTTGACCTTCAGCTGTCATCAATCTGTTTCCTTCAGCTCATGTTGTTGACCTTCAGCTGTTATCAATCTGTTTCCTTCAGCTCATGTTGTTGACCTTCAGCTGTTATCAATCTGTTTACTTCAGCTCATGTTGTTGACCTTCAGCTGTTATCCAATCTGTTTCCTTCAGCTCATGTTGTTGACCTTCAGCTGTTATCAATCTGTTTCCTTCAGCTCATGTTGTTGACCTTCAGCTGTCATCAATCTGTTTCCTTCAGCTCATGTTGTTGACCTTCAGCTGTTATCAATCTGTTTCCTTCAGCTCATGTTGTTGACCTTCAGCTGTTATCCAATCTGTTTCCTTCAGCTCATGTTGTTGACCTTCAGCTGTTATCCAATCTGTTTCCTTCAGCTCATGTTGTTGACCTTCAGCTGTTATCAATCTGTTTCCTTCAGCTCATGTTGTTGACCTTCAGCTGTTATCCAATCTGTTTCCTTCAGCTCATGTTGTTGACCTTCAGCTGTTATCCAATCTGTTTCCTTCAGCTCATGTTGTTGACCTTCAGCTGTTATCCAATCTGTTTACTTCAGCTCATGTTGTTGACCTTCAGCTGTTATCAATCTGTTTCCTTCAGCTCATGTTGTTGACCTTCAGCTGTCATCCAATCTGTTTACTTCAGCTCATGTTGTTGACCTTCAGCTGTCATCAATCTGTTTCCTTCAGCTCATGTTGTTGACCTTCAGCTGTTATCCAATCTGTTTCCTTCAGCTCATGTTGTTGACCTTCAGCTGTTATCAATCTGTTTCCTTCAGCTCATGTTGTTGACCTTCAGCTGTTATCCAATCTGTTTCCTTCAGCTCATGTTGTTGACCTTCAGCTGTTATCCAATCTGTTTCCTTCAGCTCATGTTGTTGACCTTCAGCTGTTATCCAATCTGTTTACTTCAGCTCATGTTGTTGACCTTCAGCTGTCATCAATCTGTTTACTTCAGCTCATGTTGTTGACCTTCAGCTGTTATCAATCTGTTTCCTTCAGCTCATGTTGTTGACCTTCAGCTGTTATCCAATCTGTTTACTTCAGCTCATGTTGTTGACCTTCAGCTGTCATCAATCTGTTTCCTTCAGCTCATGTTGTTGACCTTCAGCTGTCATCCAATCTGTTTACTTCAGCTCATGTTGTTGACCTTCAGCTGTCATCAATCTGTTTCCTTCAGCTCATGTTGTTGACCTTCAGCTGTCATCCAATCTGTTTACTTCAGCTCATGTTGTTGACCTTCAGCTGTCATCAATCTGTTTCCTTCAGCTCATGTTGTTGACCTTCAGCTGTTATCCAATCTGTTTACTTCAGCTCATGTTGTTGACCTTCAGCTGTCATCAATCTGTTTCCTTCAGCTCATGTTGTTGACCTTCAGCTGTTATCCAATCTGTTTCCTTCAGCTCATGTTGTTGACCTTCAGCTGTCATCAATCTGTTTCCTTCAGCTCATGTTGTTGACCTTCAGCTGTCATCAATCTGTTTCCTTCAGCTCATGTTGTTGACCTTCAGCTGTCATCAATCTGTTTCCTTCAGCTCATGTTGTTGACCTTCAGCTGTCATCCAATCTGTTTACTTCAGCTCATGTTGTTGACCTTCAGCTGTTATCCAATCTGTTTCCTTCAGCTCATGTTGTTGACCTTCAGCTGTCATCAATCTGTTTCCTTCAGCTCATGTTGTTGACCTTCAGCTGTCATCAATCTGTTTCCTTCAGCTCATGTTGTTGACCTTCAGCTGTCATCAATCTGTTTCCTTCAGCTCATGTTGTTGACCTTCAGCTGTCATCAATCTGTTTCCTTCAGCTCATGTTGTTGACCTTCAGCTGTCATCAATCTGTTTCCTTCAGCTCATGTTGTTGACCTTCAGCTGTCATCAATCTGTTTCCTTCAGCTCATGTTGTTGACCTTCAGCTGTCATCAATCTGTTTCCTTCAGCTCATGTTGTTGACCTTCAGCTGTCATCAATCTGTTTCCTTCAGCTCATGTTGTTGACCTTCAGCTGTCATCAATCTGTTTCCTTCAGCTCATGTTGTTGACCTTCAGCTGTCATCAATCTGTTTCCTTCAGCTCATGTTGTTGACCTTCAGCTGTCATCAATCTGTTTCCTTCAGCTCATGTTGTTGACCTTCAGCTGTCATCAATCTGTTTACTTCAGCTCATGTTGTTGACCTTCAGCTGTTATCCAATCTGTTTCCTTCAGCTCATGTTGTTGACCTTCAGCTGTCATCAATCTGTTTACTTCAGCTCATGTTGTTGACCTTCAGCTGTCATCCAATCTGTTTACTTCAGCTCATGTTGTTGACCTTCAGCTGTCATCCAATCTGTTTACTTCAGCTCATGTTGTTGACCTTCAGCTGTTATCCAATCTGTTTCCTTCAGCTCATGTTGTTGACCTTCAGCTGTTATCAATCTGTTTCCTTCAGCTCATGTTGTTGACCTTCAGCTGTCATCAATCTGTTTCCTTCAGCTCATGTTGTTGACCTTCAGCTGTTATCCAATCTGTTTCCTTCAGCTCATGTTGTTGACCTTCAGCTGTTATCCAATCTGTTTCCTTCAGCTCATGTTGTTGACCTTCAGCTGTCATCAATCTGTTTCCTTCAGCTCATGTTGTTGACCTTCAGCTGTCATCAATCTGTTTCCTTCAGCTCATGTTGTTGACCTTCAGCTGTCATCAATCTGTTTACTTCAGCTCATGTTGTTGACCTTCAGCTGTCATCAATCTGTTTCCTTCAGCTCATGTTGTTGACCTTCAGCTGTCATCAATCTGTTTCCTTCAGCTCATGTTGTTGACCTTCAGCTGTCATCCAATCTGTTTCCTTCAGCTCATGTTGTTGACCTTCAGCTGTCATCAATCTGTTTACTTCAGCTCATGTTGTTGACCTTCAGCTGTCATCAATCTGTTTACTTCAGCTCATGTTGTTGACCTTCAGCTGTCATCCAATCTGTTTACTTCAGCTCATGTTGTTGACCTTCAGCTGTTATCCAATCTGTTTCCTTCAGCTCATGTTGTTGACCTTCAGCTGTCATCAATCTGTTTACTTCAGCTCATGTTGTTGACCTTCAGCTGTCATCAATCTGTTTCCTTCAGCTCATGTTGTTGACCTTCAGCTGTCATCCAATCTGTTTACTTCAGCTCATGTTGTTGACCTTCAGCTGTCATCAATCTGTTTCCTTCAGCTCATGTTGTTGACCTTCAGCTGTCATCAATCTGTTTCCTTCAGCTCATGTTGTTGACCTTCAGCTGTCATCAATCTGTTTCCTTCAGCTCATGTTGTTGACCTTCAGCTGTTATCCAATCTGTTTCCTTCAGCTCATGTTGTTGACCTTCAGCTGTTATCAATCTGTTTCCTTCAGCTCATGTTGTTGACCTTCAGCTGTCATCAATCTGTTTCCTTCAGCTCATGTTGTTGACCTTCAGCTGTCATCAATCTGTTTCCTTCAGCTCATGTTGTTGACCTTCAGCTGTCATCAATCTGTTTACTTCAGCTCATGTTGTTGACCTTCAGCTGTCATCAATCTGTTTCCTTCAGCTCATGTTGTTGACCTTCAGCTGTCATCAATCTGTTTCCTTCAGCTCATGTTGTTGACCTTCAGCTGTTATCCAATCTGTTTCCTTCAGCTCATGTTGTTGACCTTCAGCTGTCATCAATCTGTTTACTTCAGCTCATGTTGTTGACCTTCAGCTGTCATCAATCTGTTTCCTTCAGCTCATGTTGTTGACCTTCAGCTGTCATCAATCTGTTTCCTTCAGCTCATGTTGTTGACCTTCAGCTGTCATCAATCTGTTTCCTTCAGCTCATGTTGTTGACCTTCAGCTGTCATCAATCTGTTTCCTTCAGCTCATGTTGTTGACCTTCAGCTGTCATCAATCTGTTTCCTTCAGCTCATGTTGTTGACCTTCAGCTGTCATCAATCTGTTTCCTTCAGCTCATGTTGTTGACCTTCAGCTGTCATCAATCTGTTTACTTCAGCTCATGTTGTTGACCTTCAGCTGTCATCAATCTGTTTCCTTCAGCTCATGTTGTTGACCTTCAGCTGTCATCAATCTGTTTCCTTCAGCTCATGTTGTTGACCTTCAGCTGTCATCAATCTGTTTACTTCAGCTCATGTTGTTGACCTTCAGCTGTTATCCAATCTGTTTCCTTCAGCTCATATTGTTGACCTTCAGCTGTCATCAATCTGTTTACTTCAGCTCATGTTGTTGACCTTCAGCTGTCATCAATCTGTTTCCTTCAGCTCATGTTGTTGACCTTCAGCTGTTATCCAATCTGTTTCCTTCAGCTCATGTTGTTGACCTTCAGCTGTTATCCAATCTGTTTCCTTCAGCTCATGTTGTTGACCTTCAGCTGTCATCCAATCTGTTTACTTCAGCTCATGTTGTTGACCTTCAGCTGTTATCAATCTGTTTCCTTCAGCTCATGTTGTTGACCTTCAGCTGTTATCCAATCTGTTTCCTTCAGCTCATGTTGTTGACCTTCAGCTGTCATCCAATCTGTTTACTTCAGCTCATGTTGTTGACCTTCAGCTGTCATCAATCTGTTTACTTCAGCTCATGTTGTTGACCTTCAGCTGTTATCCAATCTGTTTACTTCAGCTCATGTTGTTGACCTTCAGCTGTCATCAATCTGTTTCCTTCAGCTCATGTTGTTGACCTTCAGCTGTCATCAATCTGTTTACTTCAGCTCATGTTGTTGACCTTCAGCTGTTATCCAATCTGTTTACTTCAGCTCATGTTGTTGACCTTCAGCTGTCATCAATCTGTTTACTTCAGCTCATGTTGTTGACCTTCAGCTGTCATCAATCTGTTTCCTTCAGCTCATGTTGTTGACCTTCAGCTGTTATCCAATCTGTTTCCTTCAGCTCATGTTGTTGACCTTCAGCTGTTATCCAATCTGTTTACTTCAGCTCATGTTGTTGACCTTCAGCTGTTATCAATCTGTTTACTTCAGCTCATGTTGTTGACCTTCAGCTGTTATCCAATCTGTTTACTTCAGCTCATGTTGTTGACCTTCAGCTGTTATCAATCTGTTTACTTCAGCTCATGTTGTTGACCTTCAGCTGTCATCAATCTGTTTACTTCAGCTCATGTTGTTGACCTTCAGCTGTCATCAATCTGTTTCCTTCAGCTCATGTTGTTGACCTTCAGCTGTCATCATCTGTTTACTTCAGCTCATGTTGTTGACCTTCAGCTGTCATCATCTGTTTCCTTCAGCTCATGTTGTTGACCTTCAGCTGTCATCAATCTGTTTCCTTCAGCTCATGTTGTTGACCTTCAGCTGTCATCAATCTGTTTCCTTCAGCTCATGTTGTTGACCTTCAGCTGTCATCAATCTGTTTACTTCAGCTCATGTTGTTGACCTTCAGCTGTCATCATCTGTTTACTTCAGCTCATGTTGTTGACCTTCAGCTGTCATCAATCTGTTTCCTTCAGCTCATGTTGTTGACCTTCAGCTGTCATCCAATCTGTTTCCTTCAGCTCATGTTGTTGACCTTCAGCTGTCATCAATCTGTTTACTTCAGCTCATGTTGTTGACCTTCAGCTGTCATCCAATCTGTTTTCTTCAGCTCATGTTGTTGACCTTCAGCTGTCATCAATCTGTTTACTTCAGCTCATGTTGTTGTTGCACCTTCTCACATGAGCTAAAACATCACAGGGATGTGTGATGATGAAAAGAGTTGAGATAATGACTCGGAGTGAAAGAACTCTTCATGAACTCTTAGTTTTACACAGAACATGTCAAAGTTTTTCAAAGTTTTTCAAAGTTTTGAAGACTAACTGTGTTTTCCCTCATGAAGCTGCAGCAGCAGGACTGAGTGGACACATGTGACTTCTGGCTGTCCCACATGTGGAGCCTCGAACCAGAGGCAGCAGCTCCAGGGGCGGGGCCAAACCACATCTGGATGGAAAACATCTGGAGCTGCTCCTCAGGCTTTCCCTCCCTGGAAACGGGGATCAACGCACGGACAGCACGCGCACAGCCCCGCGTCTTTGTCCCGCAGCAGATCATGACTCGGTGCGGGACTCTGTGGATCCTCGTGCTCTTCACAGCCGGTGAGTGTCTCTGCGTGGACAGTTTCATGTTGTTTAAAACACTAGAAGTCCCAGAGAAGGGTCATTCAACATTTCTACCTTTGGAACCCAGAGACGGGTCGAGTGACCCGAAGGATTTTAGCTAACATCCTATAATGAGCTGTTAACAGGCGCTTTTGTTTTGTAAATAAGGCCATTACTGGCGCACCACAGGAGGGGGCACGCTTAAAGAGTGT
>JBBPBX010007505.1:0-34548 GCA_038048925.1 Garcialebias charrua
GCTAACGGCTATCCCATCAAGACGTTTGGCGAAAGGTTGGTGACTGTTCGTTTCCATGAACGGGACTTCCAGTGGAACTTTGTGGTAGCTGCTAGCTCAGTCCCTATTTTAGGGGCTGATTTTCTTTGTGCTCACGGGCTCCTGGTTGATTTAGCTAACAGACGTTTGATCGACGCTGTGTCTTTTTCGTCACTGCCTTGTGAGACGCGAGGAGCTGGGCCTTTAATGCATGCTAACTTTTTAGCTTCGGGTAATGTGTTTCAGCGTTTATTGTCTGAATTCCCCTCGCTGACTGTTCCTGATTTTGCAAACACAAACACAAAACATGGGGTCGAACATTATATTCCCACAACGGGCCCCCCGGTGTTCGCACGTGCACGCCGCCTCGATGCTACTAAGCTAGCAATAGCACAGGAAGAGTTTGCTAACATGGAGCGTTTAGGCATCGTGCAGCGCTCAAACAGTCCGTGGGCCTCCCCCCTCCACATGGTGCCCAAGGCAGATGGCAAATGGCGTCCATGTGGGGATTTCCGCCGCCTTAATAACATCACAGAGAACGATCGTTATCCCATCCCCCACATCCAGGATTTTTCAGTGCACCTGGCTGGGACCTCCATTTTTTCTAAAGTAGATTTAGTACGGGGGTACCACCAGGTTCCTGTGCATGTGGAGGATGTCCCTAAGACCGCTGTTATCACGCCTTTCGGCCTGTTTGAGTTTTTGCGCATGCCTTTTGGTCTTAAAGGTGCAGCACAAACATTTCAGCGGTTGATGGATTCAGTCCTAAGGGGTCTGTCTTTCGTATTTGTGTACCTGGATGACGTCCTGGTGGCTAGCAGCTCGGCTGAGCAGCACATGTCCCACCTCCGTGAGGTTTTTCAGCGCCTGGCAGCACATGGCCTGATTGTAAATACAGCGAAATGCCAGTTTGGACTGCCAGTCATTGACTTTTTGGGCCACCGCATTTCTGCAAGTGGTGCTGTCCCATTACCAAACAAAGTGCAGGCGGTGTCTGATTTCCCACAGCCCCAGTCTGTTAAAGCGCTACAAGAATTTTTGGGAATGGTTAACTTCTATAACCGTTTCCTCCCCAGGGCAGCACAACTGCTGCGACCGCTCTATGGAGCGCTGAAAAAGAAAAAGCCCAACGACAGTGTTGACTGGACACCAGAACGCCTGCAGGCATTTGGTGATGCTAAAGCTGCACTGGCCACTGCTGCCCTTTTGGCCCATCCATCCCCAGCGGCGCAAATAGCTTTAACAACCGACGCATCTGATGTTGCGGTGGGGGCTGTGTTAGAACAGCAGGTTTCCGGGGTTTGGCAGCCGCTTGCATTTTTCAGCCGTACGCTGCGGGACAACGAGCTTAAATACAGTGTTTTTGACAGAGAGTTGCTGGCGCTTTACCTGGCCACACGCCATTTCAGGTTTTTCCTGGAGGGCCGCCGGTTCACTGCATATGTTGACCACAAACCCTTGGTGTTTGCGATGTCAAAAATTTCTGACCCCTGGTCTGCTCGCCAGCAACGCCACCTCGCAGCGGTGTCTGAATTTACTACAGACATTCAGCATGTGGCTGGAAAATCCAACGTGGTGGCCGACTGTCTCTCTCGGGTGCTGATCTCTCCCGTATACGTTGGCATCGATTTTTCTGCTATGGCTGCGGACCAACGTAGCGACGCAGAAATACTCGAGCTCCAGTCCGGGCCCACAGGCCTCGAGTTGGAGGAACGGCAGGTGAATGACGGAGGGCCTCTCCTGCTCTGTGATGTTTCTACTGGCAGGCCCCGCCCCCTGGTTCCAGTTTCATGGCGACGCCGCGTTTTTGACTCCTTACATTCCCTGTCTCACCCAGGTGTTAGAGCCTCGGTGAAACTGGTCAGTGCAAAGTTTGTTTGGCCCGGTCTGCGTAAAGCGGTTAAGGAGTGGGCAGCAGCGTGTGTCCCATGCCAGCGTGCTAAGGTTAACAGACACACCAAAGCACCTTTGGAACCCTTCTCCATCCCAGGTCGGCGGTTTGATCATGTGCACGTAGACCTGGTGGGCCCTCTGCCTCCATCACAGGGTTTTACTCATCTGCTGACTATAATAGACCGGACCACCAGGTGGCCTGAGGTGGTTCCTCTGACATCCACAACATCTGCAGTGGTGGCCCGGGCATTTTTGTCTACCTGGGTGGCGCGTTTTGGCCCCCCTTCAGACATTACATCGGACAGGGGCCCGCAGTTTGTTTCTGAACTTTGGTCTACCATGGCCAAGGGTCTGGGGACTAACGTTCACAGGACCACCGCTTACAACCCCCAAGCTAATGGTTTGTGTGAACGGTTTCACAGGTCATTGAAAGCCGCACTTCGCGCTGCATTGACCGGTGACAACTGGATTGACCGTCTTCCCTGGGTTTTGTTGGGGTTACGTACCGCAACCAAAGAAGACCTGAGCTCTTCCCCGGCTGAACTGGTTTACGGTCAGCCTGTGCGCGTCCCCGGTGAGTTTTTACCTGAGGTACCCTCACCACAATGCGCCCCACCGTTGCCACATTTTTCACCTCAGGAGGCCCCTTTTCGTGTCCCCGGCCCGGTACACCATTGTTTACCGCAGTCGTTTGTCCCTAAGAGTCTGGAGTCCTCTAAATTTGTTTTTGTCAAACACAATGCACACAGGACACCACTACAGCCTTTGTATGATGGACCGTTTCGGGTTCTTCAACCAGGTCCGAAACACTTCCTTTTAGATTTAGGGGGTCGTACTGAGACTGTCTGTATCGATAGGCTTAAACCAGCTCATGTTGTGTCAGATGATCAGGTTGTTACGGCCCAGGCTCCTCGCAGGGGCAGACCTCCATCCACATTGCCAACGGACTGCGATCCTTCTTCCAGAGACTCTCAACGTCCATTGGAGCCCGAATCTTCTGTAGACCCTCCTCGTAGCCCTCCGCTTCATCAGACTGGTTCTGCAGGGCCCAGGTTCAGCCGTTCTGGTCGTTTGATCAAACCTAAAATGCGGGACTAGTGATGGACCTTACTGGGTGTTCTGGGGGGGCGTGTGTGGTGGACCACTAGGGGGCTCTACTCACACCCAGTGGACCGAAGGCATTACAGGATGTTTTATTGTGAAAGGTCCAGAGGACCGGATGTTGTATTGAGTATATAAGGCGGTGTTGGGTGTTTTCCCGCCAGTTGAGTAGGAGTTGATTAAAAGTGAAGAACTATATCCCGTCTCCTGTGTCGTCTCTTCACCACCTCCTACAGTCCCAACACAGGAGAGCAACCTCCTCTGGACAAAACTCAGCTGTTCACCTCCACCTCACGGACAAGGGACACTCTTTTGATGACCAGAATGTGCAAATTTTGGACCGAGAGCACAGATGGTTTGAGAGGGGTGTGAAGGAAGCTGTTTATGTTAAGAGAGAAAAACCTTCTCTTAACAGAGGAGGAGGTCTGAGATTTCAACTTTCCAAGACTTATAACTCAGTTTGGGGGTTGATTCCCAGACGTTTTACACCGGTTGGGAGCAGAGGTGTCTTGTCTGTGAATCAGACTAACAAAGTTTTTTGAGAAACCTCTGTTGTTGGTTTGTGAGGTGTTTTTTGTCAACATACAGTTGTGTGTCTTCTGTCAGAGACCTCAAGGGAACCCCCTACTGTTAAGGTGTGATCTGTCAATTTACATGTATGTGTTACCTCAGCTTGCAATTTACATATGATGGTGCGTGATTCTTAAGACTGTTATAACTCCACACGCTCACAGTTTGTTTCAGTGAATTGAAAAAGCCCTCTGGATAGAGGTTGAAACGTCTTCTGCAACAAATAAAGTCCAGTTGATCTTGTATTGAACGCCTTTTTGATTTTGACATTTAGTAAAGTTAATGATAAGCTAGTCTAAAGAGATGTGTTTTGGGCTGTCTTGAACAGAGAAAGGGAGGTGGTGTTTCGAAGGTCTGGCGGTAGAGCGTTCCAGAGATGAGGGGCAGAGCAGGAGAAGGCCCTGCTCCCCATGGTGGAGAGGCGGGCAGAGATGGAGATGTAGCGAAGAGGAGGATCTGAGAGAGCGTGATGGGATGGAGATTTGTAGGAGGTCAGATAGATAAGGAGGGGCAAGGTTGTGGATAGATTTGAACGTGAGAAGTAGAATTTTGAAGATGATGCGTGATTTAACCGGGAGCCAGTGGAGCTGCTGCAGGACAGGAGTGATGTGGTTATAGGAGGAGGTTTGAGTGATGACACGGGCAGCTGAGTTCTGGACCATCTGTAACTTGTGGAGAGATTTGTTGGGGAGGCCGTAGAGAAGGGAGTTGCAGTAATCGATACGGGAAGTCACAAGACTGTGCACCAGGATGGCTGTGGAGCGGGGTGTGAGAGAAGGACGGAGACGGTTAATATTACGGAGGTGGAAATAGGCAGACCGAGTAATATTGTTGATGTGTGAAGTGAAGGAGAGAGTGGTGTCGAGGATGACACAGAGACTCTTGACCTGAGGGGAGGGGGATAGCAGAGAGTTGTTAAGGGGGACGAGAAGATGTTCTGATTTTGAAATAGAGTTTTTGGTACAGACAAGAATGATTTCTGTTTTGTTACTGTTTAGTTGAAGGAAATTGTTAGAAAACCAGTGATTTAGCTCATTGAGACAGTCGGTGAGGATGGAGGGTGGGTGGGTGGAGTTAGGTTTTGATGACAAGTAGAGCTGTGTGTCATCAGCATAACAGTGGAAATGGACGCCGTATTTGCGGAAGATGTGACCTAGAGGAAGGAGGTAAATGATGAAGAGGAGGGGTCCGAGGACAGAGCCTTGGGGGACACCCGTGGAGACAGGGGAAGACTGGGAACGGAAGGATTTAAGCTGAATGAATTGAGTGCGGTCAGAGAGATAGGAGTTGAACCAGTCTAACGGGGTACCTGAGATGCCAATGGAGGTTAGTCTGTTGAGGAGGATAGAATGACAGATGGTGTCGAAGGCAGAACTTAGATCAAGAAGAATGAGGATGGACACTCTGGGCCCCTGAGCAAGGCCCTTAACCCCCACCAACTTCACTATGGAAGCAGGAATGGCTCATATTTAAAATTAAAATGGATTAATAGAAATGCTTTTTAGTTTAAAAATAAAGCTGCATGTTTTGACTCATACCGTAAATACAATTTGAAATGAATAATCCAAACTGCATTTTCATTTTCTTCTTCAAGACTGCTCAATTTGTAAATTAATTAAAATGATGAATAAAATAACGTTTCACATTTAATTTTCAAAATATGTCCTGTTAAAAAGTGACCAAAATTCATTTTGAAATGTTAATTTTGAAAATTAAAATGAAATAGCAGAAATACTTTTTCCTTTCAAAGTCAAGCTGCATGTTTTGACTCATAAATAAAATTAAAAATAAATCATTTTCATTTTCTTCATCTAGACAGCTCATTGTGTAAATTAATTAAAATGATAAATAAAATAACGCTTAACATTTAATTTATTCAAAACATGTCCCAGTAAAATATGGAAGCCCATCTCCCTAAACAGGTCTCTCTTGAAAATGAGTTCTCGTGGCTCAATGAGACTAACCTGGATAAATAAAGAGTAAATGTTTTTTTTTTTTTTACAGAACATAAAACAGTATTTTACAAAGTATTTTACAATCGGTGCTCGAGGGTTGCAGTTCTTCAAGGGCAGTTATCATTTGAATGGCTTTAGCATTTGAGCTTCCTTTTATGGATTCTATATAAATATTTATAGAAGATAATAAAATCTGGAAGTTAGGCTTTTGTTGTAAATATTTGGAGGTGTGAATATGATATTTACGGAAAAAATATCTTTTCACGTTTATACAAAGTAATTTCATCACATTACTGTATAACGTTAGCCTGGCCCTCGCCTTCCTGCACAGCTCCGCTCAATTCTCATTTCCCTTCACTGCACGTCTGGGACTTCTCCCATAGACAACGATTTCTCCGGCCGATTTTTGACCGGACCAATCAGAGAACAAAAGGCGGAGTTTTTGGCCCCTAACCCACGCCCCCACCTGTCCCAGCGCAGCCAGCGAGCATTCGCATGTTCTCATTCAAAGCGATGCAAAGCGATGCAGGACTGTTTTATATGTGACACAAATGTATTAAATTCCCCTTCTTAATCCCTTATCTGGAGTTTTCTTTTGTTTTTTGCCAAAAGTCAAGTGATCGCTCGCTCCCTCCTCCTCCTCTCCCTCCGCTGATGAGGAAACGTCTCAGGTTGTCACGAGAGAATTAAACTCGGGTTTTACGTTGCTGCCCGAGTCCCATCAGATTTCCTGGTCTTCTGGTGTGTTGGACCAGCGATCCATGGTTTTATTTTATTTTATTAGAACGTTTTATTAACATTATAAACACAGAATATGCAAAGGCAGCGAGAGAAAATTCAGCAGGAGGCGGAGCTGAAGTCAAGTTCAGAAGACCACGGGGGAGTGCGCAGCCAACGAGCATTCGCATGTTCTCATTCAAAGCGATGCAGGACTGTTTTATATGTGACACAAATGTATTAATTTCCCCTTCTTAATCCCTTATCTGGAGTTTTCTTTTCTTTTTTTTTCCCAAAAGTAAGTGATCATCGCTCCCTCCTCCTCTCCCTCCACTGAGTGAAATGAACAAGGAAATGACTGAGGGTGTCACAAGAGAATTAAACTCGGGTTTTACGTTGCTGCTCGAGTCCCATCAGATTTCCTGGTCTTCTGCTGTGTTGGACCAGCGATCCATGGTTTTATTTTATTTTATTAGAACGTTTTATTAACATATAAACACAGAATATGCAAAGGCAGCGAGAGAAAATTCAGCAGGAGGTGGAGCTGAAGTCAAGTTCAGCAGACCACAGGGGAGCAGCCATCAGCAGAGGCCACGCCTCCAGCAAGAATCGTTTCTAAATGGAGAAAGTCCAGACCCTAGTTCGAAGCGAAGTGAAGGACAAGGGTCTGGTTTTAACCAGGCTAGTATAACGTGATAGTGTTAAAAAAAAAAAATTTCCTTGACAGCAATACGCTTCTGTATTTTTAATTCATTATTTCTTCACTTTTTTTCATTCAACCTTTATTTACAGGTTAATCCCATTGAGCCTCGGGGACTCATTTATAAGAGAGACCTGATTTCTTTAACAAAAAGTGATAACAGTGGATAACAATGACAAAAATAACCAATGATAAAAGAGACATACACATTTTTAAATAAACAATTGTTTACTTTATTTTTACAAATTAAAATAATATGGCAACCAAACGACAGTCAAAAGGAAAAAGTAGCAAAAAAAAACCCAACAAAACAGCATGATTATAAGGCGGTGTAACAGGAACACGTCTGCATTGGTTTTGCCAGGAACTTAACAGATGTTTTCAAGGTCGAGAGCTTCAGATCTTTTTGTAAGATATTCCAGGAAACAGAAGCGGAGTAGGAGAAAGCCCTTTTGCCTAGTCCAGTCCTCCTGAGGGAACACTGCATGTAATAATGTCCTGAGAGCGCACACTGTAGCTGCACTCATGCAGTAGTATGTAGGAGATGTATGAAGACAACAGACCAAGAAGTGATTTAAAGATGAAAATGTACCAGTGGGAGAGTCTGTGTGAAGTTAATGATGGATGATCAAATAAATACTTACTACTTACTTACTTTATCACAGTCCATCAAATTAAAATAATCTGTACAAAATTTGACTTTGAAATAAGAAAAGAACACAATAAAATATAATTAAAGCACACTTTCTGTTTCCTTGACACACCAAGTCAGACACTAAACATATTTTTACAGCTGCAAGTTCATCAACAAGAGTTTGATTGATTTGATTGGATGTTTTTAACCTGTTTCTCTTTGCAATTCATAAAAAAAGATTACTTAAAAATCCTCACCAATTCTTATTAAAAAGTTGACTAAATGTCAAGAGAATTCTGCACTGAGCATGCTCAGTTGTTTTTTTTAGGTGCTTGTAGGAGCGTTCATGTAGATAATGTCACAGTAATCAATGGAAGGGAGGCAAGTCACAGTTACAAGGCGTTTCCTAGCATTCAGAGTTGGACATGATTTGTTTCTGAAAAAGAAACCCAGTTTAACTTTCAGTTTCTTTACGTTTTCCACGTGGAGCTTAAAAAAGAGACGCAAATCGACCAGGATACCCAAATATTTATAGGAATCAACAAACTCAATAGGAACACCATTTGAGGATAAAATCAGAGGAAGAACTGCTGGGACTGACTTCCTATTTGAAAAAAAACATCCCTTTTGTTTTATCAGCATTTAAGACAAGTTTAAGACGGAACAAATCTGACTGGATGATGTCAAAAGCGGATTGCAAAAGCTGGAAGTATGCTGGTGAAGATTCTCAGTCGTCCAGGACATGATGAAATCAAAAAAGGCGTTCAATACAGGATCAACTGGACTTTATTTGTTGCAGAAAACGTTTCGACTTCTGTCCAGAAGTCTTTTTCAATTCTGAATGGAAGCTGTGAGAACGAGAAGTTTTATACAGGCTTACAAGTCACGCACCAACATATGAAATTGGAAACTGAAATAACACCACAAATTAACTAACATGCCCATTCTATTTAAATTGACAAAACGACACATCCCAGCTTAACAAAGGGGGGTTTGTAACACATACATGTAAATTGAAAGATCACACCTTAAACAGTAGGAGGTTCCCTTGAGGTCTCTGTTAGAAGACACAAAACTGTATGTAAATTGACAAACAACACCTCCCAAACAACAACAGAGGCTACTCAGAGAACTTTGTTAGTCTAATTTACAGACAAGGCATCCCTGCTCCCATCCGGTGTAAAACGTTTCGGAATCAAATCCAAAACTGAGTTATAAGTCTTAGACAGTTGAAATCTCAGACCTCCTCCTCTGTTAAGAGAAGGTTTTTCTCTCTTAACATACACAGCTTCCTTTACCCCCCTCTCAAACCATCTGTGTTCTCGGTCCAAAATTTGAACATTCTGGTCCTCAAAGGAGTGTCCCTTGTCCGTGAGGTGGAGGTGAACTGCAGAGTTTTGTCCAGAGGAGGTTGCTCTCCTATGTTGAGACATTCTTTTGTGGATAGGTTGTTTCGTTTCTCCGATGTAACGGTCTGAGCAGACTTCGCTGCACTGGACTGCATAAACCACCCCACTCTGTTTGTGTGTGGGGGTTCTGTCCTTCGGATGCACCAGCCTCTGTCTGAGAGTCCGGCTGGGTTTGAAGTGTACTGGGATGTTGTGTTTGTTAAAAATCCTTCTGAAATTCTCTGAGACTCCAGCAACATAAGGAATGACAATGTTTTTCCGTCTGTTAGACTTTTTCTGTTCATTATTGTGTTTAACAGATTTCCTTGCTGACTTGACAAACGCCCAGTTGGGATATCCACATGATTGCAGAGATTTTTTGATGTGTTTCTGTTCCTTTTCCTTCCCTTCTGTCTGCTGGAAGTGATTTAGCTCTACAATAAACAAATGTGTCATCAGCACAGAATTGTAAGGATGCAAGGGATGCTCTGACCTACATTACCTATGTAATTGTAAAGAGGGTAGGTCCTAAGACTGAGCCTTGTGGTACACCATTGTTGACTGGAGGAAGTTCCATTATGTTGAACACATTGCCTCAGATTGGAAAGATAGAAAATCAACCAATGGTGTGATCTGAGAAACCGATTTCTAAGAGCTTATGACACAGGATGTTATGATCCACAGTGTCAAAATCTTTAGACAGGTCTAAGAAAAGTGCAGCACAATAGTCCTTAGCATCCAATGCTTCAACAACATCATTCAGAACCTTCAGAGAAGCAGTTGTTGTGCTGTTTTTTCCTGAAACCAGATTGATGGAGAGGTAAGATGTTAAATGAGTCCAGATAATTTTTGATCTGAGAGTTTATCAGTTTTTCTAGAACCTTGGCTAAAATGCAGAGTTTAGAGATTGGTCGATAGTTGTTCAGTGAGGTGGGGTCACCTCCCTTCAGCAAAGGAAGAACAAAGGCTGTTTTCCAAGCATCCAGAATGGTGTTTTGGCTTATGGACAGATTAAAGATGTGGGTCACAGGGACTGTGATGATATGAGCAGCCAGCCTTAAGAAATAAGGTGGAAGTTCATCTGGACCTGCAGATTTTTTAGGATCAAGATCATTTAACAGTTTATTTACCTCACTGACTGAGAACGGAGAAAAAAAGAAGGTGTGATTAATTGAGGATTGACTTGTAGGAGGGATTTGATTTGTAGAAGTTTGGTTATTAGGTGAAGTGGCTGATTTTCCATTATTAACCGTGTCAAATAAAGAATTAGAAGCAACAAAATGTTTGTTGAAACAGTTCAGGATCTCGTGCTTATTTGACACAGGAAGTTAACGAGAAGTTGTGATGAGAGGTCAGATGGTTGGTGGGTGTCTGAGAGAGATTTGATGGTTTTCCAGAATCTTTTAGGGTCGTTTAGATTTTTTGGAGGTCTGAGATAAGAAATAGTTACGTTTTGCGGCTTTGATGGCTTGGAGAATGTAGTTAAAAATGCCAAGTCAATTTTTACATTTAAAAAAATGATCAAAACAAATGTGTTAAAAAAAATATATGAAATAGCGTAATGTGTATTGTATCAATTAGAAAATTAGAGTTAGTCATTTTGTACTGTTGTAAATTTGTATTGTATCAATTAGAAAATTAGAAAGAGTTAGTCATTTTGTACTGTTGGTTGAAGATTATTATTGTTAAATCTGATTGTTGAAAAAGTTGGTTGAAGATTATTATTGTTTACATGGCTGATTATTGTTGTTTAATCTGATTGTTGTAAGTAAGGGGCAGATATAATAAGATTTATTCTTCTTTCTGCTACCTTTCATTTTTTTACATTTTGTACACTATCATTTAATGAGATTGTCTTGTATAGTTTCTTCTGTAAAAAAAATGAACAAATTTAATAAACATAAACAAACAAACATATTCCTCAGCTGTTGAAAATTCAACCAATCAGTGTCTGAGTGTGATTTTCTCGCTGCGGCCCAAAGATGGTCATCCTCCAATGGTAGAGTTGGGGGTTCAATTCCACCAGCAGTCACTGGTTGAAGTGTCACTGGGCAAGACACTGAACTGCTCATTGCCTCTGATGTGTCTCATTGGTGTATGAATGTGATAAAGTACTGATTATTCTTTGTAGAGATCTAGTAGAGTGCTGTATGAATGTGTGTGGAGGTAAATGAGGTCACAGATTGTGTTGTAAAGTGCTTTGAGTAGCTTCATTAAATAGAAAGGCGCTATATAAGCACAGTCCATTTACTACTCAGTGTGTTGAGAATGATTCAGCTTCTACTACATACCCTTTACCACGTTATCTGTCATTTTGAGTAAGTCACAACCAATTTAGTGTTTGCAATGATCAATTAGTTGTGGCATTCATCTTAAATTTCTTACAATGAATTGATACAAGATGTCAATCAGTTGTATAACATTAAGCAAAGATATTAACACAATATGTTGTGCACAAAGTATGGAGACAATGTTCAGATGTTCCGCTAAATTTTATCTCAGTATCTCTGTCCCAGTTAAAGCCATTTGTGTTTGGTCAGATCAGTCGGCTGTGGCTTGAAGTGGGTTGAGTCCAAAAGTTAATGGATTGTAGATGAACATCCAGCAAATACTTTCTGAAAAATTAATCAAAATTAATTCAGAGTTGTGAATTACAGTATTTTGCTTACAACAACAAAAATCGCACTATAGCATAAACACTATCGCCCTGCTTTCTCGAGATGGTGTGAAAATAAAAAAGGCTGTACAGTACAGTATATATATTATATTTCATTTTGTTGTGTGCATTCGTCTCTGTAGCCCTGGCAACCTGCTCAGCATGTACCTGACCTTTGATTTTTGGAGACGGGCACTAGCTCCCATCAATCATGAACAAGAACAAGCAGGTACAGTAAATGAATGGGCAAAAAAACTATAACTCGGCTTAAGCGCAGAGATGACAGGGCCTTCTCTGTAGCAGGCCCAAGACTTTGGAACGAGTTACCTCTGCTCGTCAGACAGGCCCCCTCCCTCTTGGTTTTCAAATTCCATAAAAAAAAACACTACTATTCCGTAGCTTTCAACAGGGACGTGCAGAGGGGGGGGCTATGGGGGCTTGAGCACCTGCCCCTTTTGCTCCTTGCCCCCAAGTGCCCTTTTGGGCAAAAAAAAAAAAAAAATTTTTTTTTTTAATTTCCTATTCCTAAGCCCTCCTCTGACACATAATAACATACTAAAATTATTTATTTTATTATTATTAATTTTGTATTTTGCAAGAAAAACAACATAATAAGCCCTCCGGTCACGTACCAACACTACATTCCCCACAATGCAACAGTGGTAGTAGGGGTGGGGCCAATCCAATCCGGAGTCGTGTCTCATGAACCCAGAGTAATAAGACCTGCCTCACATTCACATTAGGGTCAGTGGGGGAGCTGGCCCCCTTGGGGGCATTGCCGTTCGGGGGGCATGGCCCCACCCCTACTACTACTATTCAGCAAATCCCTTTCAGTTTGCAGCCAGCTACAGCGTGTGGACTGAGTGAGTAGCACTTTAGCTAACAGCTAGCCAACTTTTCATCGTAACATGTCCGCTGTGTGGAAGTATTTTACACTAAACACCACAAGACAGCAACGTGCAATGTCTGCAGAGCCATAGCGCCACATTAAACTGCGGTCAAGTTGGTTTTATGTTGGACATTCGAGCTCCGGGGCTTCAGCGGGACGCCACTCTCGCTGAACCGAAACAGGGAGACCGACCGCGGCCAGCTGCGTCCAGTCCAACCCGCTGTCTGACGTCTCGTAGGACGGACAGGCGGCGAGCGGCTGACCAAAATCAGAGCCCCCGCCCCGGATTGAACAAGAAAAACACACCGCTGAAGCCACGGAGCTCAAATGTTCACCGAGAAGTTGCTAAACTTCATCATAATTAATGACCAACAGCTATCAGCTGTAGAAAATGAAGGATTTTGCAGCTTGATACTTGCAGCCAACAGTAAACAATCATAAAAAAGCATATAAATTAAAAATCACAAGAAAACTGTGTTAAAAAAATGAAACAAACTGCTACATTATAAAACAATGTACAATACTAAAAGCAGGAACATGTCTGTCTGTGTTGGTTTATGCCAAGAACTTAACAGATGTAAAGCTATTTAATATTTTATTTAATCCATTTATTCATTCATTTAAAAGAGACAAAATAAAACAAATTAATAAAAAAGAAAACATTGAATGAAAAGAGTGCAAAAAGAAGAAGAAAAAAAATCTTATATCACCCCCTTAAAATAAACATTGAACCAGTCCGTCCCTTGGCTTGTAGCAAATTTGTTTTTTTGGCCCTCCATGTATTTGACTTTGACACCCCTGGCTTATACAACAGGGAGCACATCGCCCGTCCAAAACCTATCATCTCTCCATAATGGATATATGTCCGATCTTCTAACTTCCTTTGCTGCATAATGTACATTGCATTAATTCTAGCATTAGGTAAATGTATCTTGAAGGAAAATAGCACTTAAATAAAAGTCCAACAAGAATATTCATTTAGAATTAAAAATAACTCACCCTGAACTACCATAATAGATAAATGTAATAACCAATCAAGTTGCTCCTGTCCAATAAACGCGTACAAATGAAGGGGAAAAACCTATCCAGACTTTAAGTAAGTTTAGGGTCTGGTTCGCAGAGTATGGAGTTAAATTTGTTTCATAATTAGTCAACGAAAAAAAAACTAACCTCAGTTATGTAAAATAAAATTGTAATCAAAACTTTTGGAATTGTAATGATTTCATTTTTTTAAAGCAAAAACTTTTGTTTAAAAAACATTTTTTTAAATTAAATAGCTAATTTTTCTCTCGTGAACTTAAAAAGTTATTTGCAAAACATAAACTTTTATTTGCACACATCAGAAATCTTTTGTTGCGATTTTAGGCTCTGCCCACGACGTCATGTGAGAATCGCAAGCAAAACTTTGAATGACAAACAAAACTTAGAATAGCAAGCAAAGATTTCTGGCATGCGCAAATAAGTTTGTTTTGCAAATAATTAGCAACATAATTGCAAAAAATGTCAATGACCTCACTGAGGTCATTGACATTTTTCGAGACATGACCAACAGAAAACTGCTGCTGCACAGTTGTTTTAAGAAGGGGCAGATATGACAAGATTTTTTTCTTCTTCTACTACCTTTCATTTTATATCTGTTTTTTTCTTTCATGTGTTTGTAAATTGTCTATGTGTTTTAAATCTGAAATGAATAAATGAAATAAAATGAATAAAAATAAATAAATAAGAAGAGAACAAAAATAGCAAAAATGCTTAAAAGTTGGAAGTTTGTTTTTAAACAGTTCACCATGATGGAAAAGAAGATTTTGGATCTTAGATTCAGTTTGGGGGAAAAAAGAAAGGCAAGAGACCAAAATAAATAAGAGACATTGGCCTCCACTCAACACAGAGAAGATGAGACAATGAGGAAAAAAGAGAAACTGACAAGAAAAAAAGAAGAGGAAAGATTTAAGAAAATGTATATAGGTACTTACAAATACACTAAGATACAAACAGAGATATAGGTCTAAATTTTGGTGGTCAGTTAGTCTCAGTAGGCTTTTCTCACGGTGATATGCATTAACAATTAAATTTTTGCTTTTATTTCGTTTTCTTCTACAATTCCACATTAAAGTTTGATGCAGCTCTGCTTTTCTGAATGGACCATCTTCATCTCCACTGCAAGTGTAGCAAACCAGGCAGCTCTTTCTTTTATAGATTACAGTACACTAAAAAGTTGCATTGTGCCCTTGTTTATATTTTTTATAGTGTAATTCTGTAAAGACAAAATATATCTGGTGGTGTAGCTCTGATTTACATATCTTGCTAAATCGCAGGTTTGAATATTGCAATACTTTCCTATAACAAAGTAGACCTGCAGAAAGAAATTACTAATAAAATATTTTACATATGGATAGTTGTATGTTCTATGTAGAGGTTTTCCTAAGCTTTGATAGTATATCTCACAATTTTGTAATTTATCATTGTTTATTAAACTCTGAAAGCTATGTAACTTTGTTAATATTCTGTCCTAAAATGCGGTTAGATGTGCCCCCCCCTTTTTTTGAGCACCTGCCCCTCTAGTGGGCTCTGCACGTCCCTGGCTTTCAACACCAGATGATCTGTGTTTGAACCTGTTTGCTTCACACAGGTTAGTCGTTATATTTATTATCTGCTACATTTTTATGTCTATGTTCTGATTTTACTTCAATTTGTATGTTGCTTATGTGTTGCCTGTTTTTTGTCTGTTTGTACAGCACTTTGGTTGGCCTTGTTGCTGTTTTAAGTGCTCTACAAAAAAAATGGTATGGTAAACTAAAGAAATATACATAACATGAATGAACGTGTACGGACACCAGCTTTAGATTTATTTATCGTATCCACTGTAGAATTTAAACTTTTCGTCATCAGTATTTTTGGTTTTAAAGCTGACAGAGATGTGCACTTGTTAAAAACACTGCTCTTTGCAGGTCAGCCAGTAAAGTGCTACATTTTTTCAGTGTTCAAGGTACTGTACTCTGGTAAATGATACAAAATTCCAAGTTAATCAGCTACCACTTTGTACTGATTGACTTTTTTTTTTTCAGATTTATTTCCTGCCCATTTATTTTAACTACTGTGTTAGTCATAAATACCTTACCCCAATCACTCCTCCTTCTTTGGAGGACATTCAATGCGACATCCTGCAGACTCAAGTTAGCCTGCATCTTCCATGTCCTTTGCTGTGGAGTGAACAGAGACGCACAAGCCAAAATAAACAGAAAGGCTTTCTACCCACTGTTGCTTTAAATGTGCTAATCCATGGCAATTCTTCCCTTTTACAAACAGAATTCCACCTTTTTGTGAGTGACGCACAGCTTTGCCCTCGGCTCAGTCTCAGAAGGGACACAGATGAGGCCCAGGGATTGAACAATGCTTGCTCAGCAGAGACCAGACTCCTTTGTGTTTCGATCCGCCCAAGAATATTCACAAATTTCCAAGTACCGGCACTGTAGTCCAGCACTGTTGAGAAAAGACTCACTTTCATTTAGTTCTATGAAAAGATGTTTGTTTCCACATTTTGGCACATTACAATTACTTCAAAGTATATTACTCAGAACAAAGTGGCACATCATTGTGAAGTTGGAGAAAAATTAAAGGTGTTTTCTTTTCCAAATAAAAGCTTGAAAAGTGTGGTATCATTTTTATTCAGCCCTTTCATTTCTATTTTAGCTGCAAGTCTTGTTCTCCACCAACTTTGCACACCTAAAAAAACAACAACCAACTTTGTCTTTTATAAAATAGCTCACTCAGATTGAATGGAAAGCTTCTGTGAACAACTTTCAAATCTTATCAACTCTGACCAGCTTACCTGTCCCTCCTGAAGAAAAGCATCCCCGCAGCATGATGCTGCCACCACCATGTTTCACAGTGGGGATGCTGTGTTCATGGTGATGAAATGTTTTTATGCTATTAGTGCATTATTTAGTTGATGCTTTTCTTAGTTCATCTCTTAGATGTTACTATTTTTCTTTTACATTTTATTGTTGGATGTAACTGGGACCCTGTGTACATAATCTCGTTCCACCACATGTACCACGAGATGTGAACGACAAATCTCTCCGACTTTGATGTACACTGCCACCCCCCATTGTAGAACAGCAATGACCTCATCTTTTCTGTTGCAGACAATGGATATATTAGTGGTTGTGAGAACTTGTGGCATTGCTTTATAACTTACCGTATTTTCCGGAATATAGGTCGCAGCTTTTTGCCTAATTTGCATGCCCTGCGACCTATAGAGAGGTGAGACCTATTTATGGATTTTTCCCCATATTTTTAGACCAATTTTTGGCTCAGATATGACCGTTTTTCATTTTTAGCAAATAGCTAATAAACCACTCGGCTAATAAACCACTAACCTTTGTGCTATAATGTCAGCTATAATTTTTAGCAAACAAACAATTGTTTTTACCGTGTTAATCTTCTTAAAAGTCTTGCTGTGCACTCCTATGGCAGACATTTGCAACAGAGCTAAACACTCGGTCCATATTTCTGGGTTGTCTCAGCGGTGACGCGTCACGTCAGCAGTGGATGACGCGTTACGTCGGCGGTGACATAGGTGCGACCTATATTTAGGTGCGACCTGTTTATGGATTTTTCCAAATTTTTGGCAATAATTGGACAAAACAACCTATATTCCGGTGCGACCTATATTCCGGAAAATACGGTAATCCTGCTTTTATCTTACATCCTTATCCCCAACCTGGCTGGTGTGTTCATAATGCCATTTGATCCCAAACCAACATTCATGTGTTGGAACATCATATAAAATGAGAAATTCAGGGTTAGGAATATTCTACTAGGGCCCTATAACCTACTCAGAACAAAGTGGCACAGTGAAGTTGGAGAAAAATTATAGGGGTTTTCTTTGCCAAATAAAAGCTTGATTAGTTGATTCTATTATTGATTTTACTTGATTTTATCACTTGTTTTATTTGATTTTTGCTTTGTTGCACTTCGAGATTTGTATTAATGAAAAGTGTGGTATAAATTGAATTCATTATTATAATTATTATTACATAAATAGACAATATATGATCAAATTTTATGTTCAAAGGAAATTCCTCTTCCTATACAAATCTAATATCTCACAACAGTCACATTTCTAGGCTCTTATTTAAAGTTGACACTCAAATATCTGCTTTCAGTTAAAAAATAAATAAATAAATATTCCTACTGGATCATGTTTACAGGTAGAATAAGGTGCTAAATTATAATGTTGCCTACTGCTGATATCAGCAGTTGCTTTGTTACATCTCATTTGTTGTTCCCATCATGTTTTTCATCAGCCAGACAAGTCACTTTCGGAAATGTAGCAGGGAGGAGTTCAGTGTGGTTCATAACTTTCCTTTGAGCCGTGTATTGTTTAGTTATCAGGTCTTAGTTAAAAATGTCCCACTGTGTTGCTCTCTCATCATCTGGTAAAGCCCCAGACGTAGCAGATAGACAGAGGTCTGCTGAATAATGCAGAGGACAAACGACCCCCGGCCATCTAGTCTGGTGCTTATCTGTTCCGTGGGCTCTTTTCCCAGTCCAGCCCTGATAACCCAGGATGACCAGCAACATTCAGGATGTGACTCCAATAACCTGAAACTGCAGCAGTGGGAGCAATATTGTTTATTAGGGAAGATGTTCTTTGTAAGCCTTCAAAAACAGATCAAGGGACTGATGCTGCAGCTGCTGCTGTGCAGCTAAAGCTCAGTGCATTTAAACCAGAGTCAGTCATTCGCACCACATGTGGTACATGTGATGAAACGAGATTATGTACACAGGGTCCCAGTTACATCCAACAATAAAAAGTAAAAGAAAAACAATAAGATCTAAGATATGAACTAAGAAAAACATCAACTAAAAATACACTAAACACTAATGGCATAAAAACATCACTTCGAACCGCAGCACGAACATGAGTCTGTGTGAGCAGATGAGCACGAATGAACACAGCAACATGAAACAGATCAGCAGCAACATGATGTGATATTTCACAGTGATTATTCTGGTTAGATATTCATGAGTCTAACAGCCTCAGGGTAGAAGCTGTTCCTCAGTCTAGTGGTTCTACACTTAATGCTCCTCAACCTCCTTCCTGAGGGGAGTGGGGCAAAAAGTGTGTGTGCTGGGTGAGTGGGGTCCTTCATGATGCAGGTGGCTCTCTTCCTGCATCTGGAGGTGTAGATGTCTGTGATGGTGGGGAGACTGACTCCAACATCTTCTGTGCAGCCTTCACCACTCTCTGCAGAGCTTTTCTTTCTGCAGCTGTGCAGCCTCCATGCCACACGTTGATGCTGGAGCACAGGATGCTCTCCACTGCACACCTGTAGAAGGAGGTGAGGACTGAGCTTCTCAGACCAGCTCGTCTCAGCTGTATGAGGAAGTAGTCTCTCTGATGAGCTTTCTTGACTGGTGGTGTTGTTGCCCCAGCTGAGGTTGTCATGCGTACACCGAAGTACTTGCTGGAGACCACTTCCACCGCAGATCCTCTTATGTTCAGAGGGGTGTGGGTGTGTTTGTTACTTCTGAAATCCACAATCATCTCCTTTGTCTTCTTCACATTGATGTGAAGGTTATTCTCCTTGCACCAGCTCTCCAGGTGTTCCACCTCCTGCCTGTAGCTGGACTCGTTTGTGATGCATCCTACCACAGCTGTATAATCTGCAAGCTTTATGATACGACAGCCTGGACGGGTAGCTGCACAATCATATGTGAGCAGAGTGAACAGGAGAGGGCTCAAAAACACATCCCTGAGAGCCAGTGCCGAGGGTCATGGTGGAGGAGGAGAAGTTGTGAATCCTCACTGACTGTGGTCTGTTTGTTAAAAAGTCTATAGGACCCAGTTACAAATGGAGGGGCTTAGTCCTAGTGTGAACAGTATATCCATCAGGGTTTGGGGGATCATGGTGTTGAAGGCAGATGTAAAGTCCACAAAGAGCAGGGGCCTCATGTATCAACCGTGCGTGCGCACAAAAACATTGCGCACGTCACTTCCCACGCAAAACCCCGTATGTAACAAAAATGAACTGAACGTGAATATCTGCGCATCCAAGTACATTTCCACGCCAGCTCCCCTGCTGGCGTACGCACGTTTCTGTGGTTATTGTTCCTTTGGCGACACTTACAGGTGCTTCCGAGAAACTGAAGCCCCACAGTCTGTGGTTGACTTTAAGAGCGGCTTGAAGACCTTTCTTTTCAACCGAGCACTCTACCTCCCATGATTCTACTTTTGATCATAGCTGATACTGTTGTTGATTTTAATTGTCTTATTATTTGTTTTATTGACATTCAATTATGTTGCACCTTGTAGCACTTTGAGATTTTCATTAATGAAAAGTGCGTTATAAATTGTATTCAATATTATTATTATTATTATTATTATTATTATTAACTGTTCATGATGTGGAAATGATTAATATTCCCACCAAACACACGATTAACAAATATCCACATGACGCAGTAAATAAAGGATGCGCAAAGTTGTGCCAAAAATAAATTCATCAGGAACGGATTCATTCAGCCTTACTGGAGGATATAATAGTGTAACACGCAGAGCATTTATTTATAAACAGATATAATCTTCTGATCTAGGATATGGCTTATCAGCAGTTTTCAGAAACAATCATTTTTCAGTTTGGCACTGCTGCGCTCTGGAGCAACACAGGAACCGTGCACAACGCGTGCAGAAGCAGCGATCAAACTGTTCCTGAGCTTTCCAGAGGGAGCTGCAGGCCGATCAGGGCAGTCCAGTCCACACAAAGCCTGATCAATGGAATGTCTCATCCATATGATTCCAAAGGCTGAGTGGTCGCGCTTTGGAGCGCGCGCGCACCCTCACCGGTGCGGCAACTGGAGGTGATTCATAATCAGCGTTTATTGTAGATTTCTCCAAAATGACACGTGAAAGTACACCATATATAACTTGTTGGAGAGTAAAAGCTTCACAGACAAACAGATTGCGCACAAGGCTGCGGGGCGCGCAGCGTTTGGAGACTCCAACATCACGTCATGTCATGAAGACTCTCCACTGAGACGCACAGACCCGTTTCTTCATATCATCTATTAAATAAACAAAGATCTATGTTCAACCAAACATCTAAGTTCCTCTGTGTTTACAGTAATTATGGTAATAAACTCGTGCGCAAAGTTAATATTTTCACTCAGAATGAATGGATGTGCCGGGTGCGCACCAAAGCAGGGTGAGCGCACACACAAATACCGACACACAATCACTCGTTCTTTGCGTGATGAACACATTTTATTACTATTCTTACTTAGGATTATTTTCCTCACTCATATTATATTAAATTCATTATTTTCCTGAATCTAGAAATCATTTCTGATCGCGCAGGGATCAAACAAACATGTCCTTCACACATGCAGGAAGTAATTTGCATCTGTTTAACATATGTAAATGAAGGCGTGTCAGGGGAGGTGTCTCACGTGCGCTCAGTTCCACGTTAATTGTGATGTACAAAAGGAATGTGCGTGGATTCCGGTGTACGCACAGTTTGATACATCTGGATTTTTTTGTGCGTGCACACTTTTCTGGATTTGACCGTAAGTCACTTTTCAGTAGGAAATCCACGCAAGTCTTTGTACATGAGGCCCCAGGAGTCCTTCTGTTCCAGGTGGGTGAGAGCAGTATGGAACACAGAGGAGATGGCGTCCTCTGTTGATTGATTTAAAGTGACACAAACAGTCATTTAGGGTTACACAATGTTTCACACTGAACCAGGGGTCTGCAACCTGCGGCTCTGGAGCCACATGCAACTCTTTGGTCCCTAGTGTCTCTTTCAAGCTTCGACCAAAACAAACACAAAATTGAATTGTATTGGTTGTTGTACAAACAGCAATAGTTTTAGCTGTTTTCCTGTCATTTTGCAGATACTCACTTTAACTTTTTGCTTTATTTCTATACTTTTTTCCCACAAAATAAAATAAAATACATAGGTCTGCATTTCATAGTTTTTTTTTTTTTAATAAATAAAAAATTTCCCCCTCTTTACAATAATCTGGTCTTTTCATTCGTCTTAAATTGTAAAATGTCAAAAAATGTTTAACTTTTTAGACATTTTTAGCTTTAAAATGTCACCCCCTACTGGGCACAAAAGTCTTCTCCAAACAACTTAAAGTGGCCCATGGGCCACCAGTTGATAACCACAGTTGCAGCAGGTTGTTGCGGCTCTGGACACATTAAATTTAGTGAACAAAGACGTAAAATGGCTCTTTTGATCATAAATGTTGCAGACACCTAAACTGAACTGTAAAAGTGTGCATTAGAAATGACAGATAACAGGTCAATGCTTGCATTTTTTTTAATTACAAAGTTTCTGTAGCTCGTGCATTTGAAGAGGAGTTCAACCCAAAGCAGAGCCGCTCTTGTTCTTGGCACACACAGTTTTCTGTGGCCGTTCAGACATGGAGCAAATGCAGACTTTGAAGGGTTTGGACTTTGTCGGCCAGTCCTGAAGCGGAAACTCATCGCGATCCTGTGGTTTTACTGCTGGTTTACTCCACTGTGAAATTGCAGCTTCAAAATCCCACTGAAAGAATGGAAAATCACAGTAGAAGGGTCATGTTATGTAATCTGTTTTCAAGCTAATGTGAAGCAAAATAATAACTACAGCGGAACTGTTGGCAACACTTTAGAGTAAATGCAAAGTTGATAACATTTTTTAAAAATAAAACAACATCTAGACTTATGAATGTTTGCTAGCACACAACTATCTCAGAGTCAGAGAATCTTTATTGTCATTCACACCACATGTGTGATGAAACGAGATTATGTACACAGGGTCCCAGTTACATCAAACAATAAAATGTAAGAGAAAAACAGCAATAACATCTAAGATATGAACTAAGTGTATTTTTAGTTGACTAAGTACTAATATCATAGAAAACATTACTCCAAACAGCAGCACGAACATGAGTCTGTATGAGCAGATGAGCACGAATGAACACAGCAACATGAACAGATCAGCAGCAACATGGGCAGCATGGTGGCACAACTGGTAGAGCTGCTGCCTCTCAGCGAGCAGGTCCCCGGTTCAAATCCTGGTCCGGGGGCCTTTCTGGGTGGAGTTTGCATGTTCTCTCCATGCATGCGTGGGTTTTCTCCGGGTGCTCCGGTTTCCTCCCACAGTCCAAAAACATGCATGTTAGGCTGATTGGTAACTCTAAATTTGACCCTGGGTGTGAGTGAGACAGGTTCCTCTTGTAAATGAGTCCCTGTGGCTCAACAAGGCTAGCCTGAATAAATAAAGGTTGAATGAATTAACATGATGTGATATTTCACAGTGATTATTCTGGTTAGATATTCATGAGTCTAACAGCCTCAGAAGCTGTTCCTCAGTCTAGTGGTTCTACACTTAATGCTCCTCAGCCTCCGTCCTGAGGGGAGTGTGTGCTGAGTGAGTGGGGTCCTTCATGATGCAGGTGGATCTCTTCCTGCATCTGGAGGTGTAGATGTCTGTGATAGTGGGGAGACGGACTCCAACAGACTTCTGTGCAGCCTTCACCACTCTCTGCAGAGCTTTTCTTTCTGCAGCTGTGCAGCCTCCATGCCACACGTTTGGGACTGGGAAGATGGTGGCGGTCTTCAGGCAGGTGGGAACCATCTCCAGGGCAAGTGAGGTGTTGAAGATGTCAGCCAGCACATCGCAGAGCTGATCGGCACATTCTTTCAAAATTTTCCCAGGGTATGTTGTCTGGGCCGGTTGCTTTGTGAGGGTTGATCCAAGTACTCCTTACTTCTGCTGAGGTCACACTAAGATGCTCTTCATCTGGTGATGAGGTGAGTCTGGTGCTGGGTGGTCTGTTTGGGTCTTCAAAGCGTGCATACAACTTGTTGAGGACATCAGGCAGAGATGGGTCTTTGGGGCATTGTTTGCTCCTGCCTTTATAATCTGTTATGCATCTAATGCCCCTCCACATGCTCTATAGCAGGGGTGCTCATTACGTCGATCGCGATCTACTGGTCGATCGCTGACGTAGTACTGGTAGATCGCAGCGTGACACACACAAAAAAAGAAAAATGCAGCATGGCATTTAATAAATATTTGTCAGTCTATCAAACATCCTGTCACTTGATTGACATAAAGGGCAGCCATTCACAATACTCATTCTCTCAAATCAGGTCTGAGAGATTTTTGGGGAAACCCCATCCCCGCTCCCCCACCCCCGAAGGTGTTAACTTCTCTGTGTGTGAAGTTGCACACACGGAGTCCAAAGTTTCTCTGCACTAACAACAGATTTAAATAATGTCAGAGAGCTGAGTGTTTTTCTGCTACTCACCCTTTTTCAGCATGCAGGAGCAAAACTAATAAAATCCAGGGTCCAAAGAGACGTTATTCACCAGTTTGGACGTAACTGTGATCATGCAGTCGCTGCATGCATAATGAATGCAGCATTTGTCATGTAAACCAGCTTATTTTTTGTTTATTACCCCCAATAAACATTGAAAAAACACTAATGTTTCCACAGGTTGTTCTCATGTAAACAAGGCCTTATAGTAGGTAGATCACTTTGACTTGATCTTTTCAAAAGTAGCTCACATGCTGAAAAAGTGTGAGCACCCCTGCTCTATAGTTTCTGTCACATTGCGATATGTGTAACTACTAAAATTAGCAGATTTTTTAAAATGAAAATTATCTGAATTTGCAATAAAACATTTTCAGATGGCAATGCGGACCAAGCTCCGACACCAGTCGTACAGGGACCTAACAGCCCATATCAATGGGCCTGGTACCCCATACTCCCGGAGTACCCCCCACAGAACCCCCCCGAGGGACGCGGTCAAATGCCTTCTCCAAGTCCACAAAGCACATGTAAACTGGTTGGGCAAACTCCCACGTACCCTCCAGGACCCTGCTGAGGGTGTAGAGCTGGTCCAGTGTTCCACGACCAGCACGAAAACCACACTGCTCCTCCTGAATCCGAGGTTCGACTATCCGACGGACCCTCCTCTCCAGAACCCCTGAATAGACCTTACCAGGGAGGCTTAAGAGTGTGATCCCCCTATAGTTGGAACACACCCTACGGTCCCCCTTTTTGAATAGGGGAACCACCACCCCAGTCTGCCAATCCAAGGGAACTGCCCCCGATGTCCACGCGATATTGCAGAGTCGCGTAAGCCAACACAACCCCACAACATCCAGAGCCCTAAGGAACTCAGGGCGAATCTCATCCACCCCCGGAGCCCTGCCACCGCGGAGCTTTTTAACCACCTCGGTGACCTCAGCACCAGAGATTGGAGAGCCCGACCCAAAGTCCCCAGGCTCCGCTTCCTCAGTGGAAGACGTGCCAGTAGGATTGAGGAGGTCTTCGAAGTATTCCGCCCACCGACTCACAACATCCCGAGTTGAGGTCAACAGCACGCCATCCCCACCATAAATGGTGTTGGTCGCGTACCGCTTTCCCCCCCTGAGACGCCGGATGGTGGACCAGAATCGCCTCGAAGCCGTACGGAAGTCATTCTCCATGGCCTCTCCGAACTCCTCCCACGCCCGAGTTTTTGCCTCAGCAACCACCCGAGCCGCATGCCGCTTGGACTGTCGGTACCTATCTGCTGCTTCCGGGGTCCCACAGGCCAAAAAGGCCCAATAGGACTCCTTCTTCAGCTTGACAGCATCCCTCACCGCCGGTGTCCACCACCGGGTTCGAGGGTTGCCACCACGACAGGCACCAACAACCTTGCGGCCACAACTCTGATAAGCTGCCTCGACAATAGAGGCGCGGAACATGGCCCACTCGGACTCAATGTCCCCCGCCTCCCTCGGAACGTGTTCAAAGCTCTCCCGGAGGTGGGAGTTAAAGCTCCGTCTTACGGGAGACTCTGCCAGACGTTCCCAGCAGACCCTCACAATACGTTTGGGTCTGCCAGGTCTGACCGGCATCCTCCCCCACCATCGGAGCCAACTCACCACCAGGTAGTGGTCAGTGGACAGCTCCGCCCCTCTCTTCACCCGAGTGTCCAGGACATGCGGCCGCAGATCAGATGAGACGACAACAAAGTCGATCATCGAACTGCGACCTAGGGTATCCTGGTGCCAAGAGCACATATGTACACTCTTATGCCTGAACATAGCCTGGCCCTCGCCATTCCTGCACAGCTCCGCTCAATTCTCATTTCCCTTCACTGCACAGTCTGGGACTTCATCCACCCACAAGGATTTCTCCGGTAGATTTTTGTTCGGACCAATCAGAGAACAGAAGGGGTGGAGTTTTGGACCCTAACCCACGCCCCCACCTGTCCCAGCGCGCAGAGCCCTATAAAAGGGCTCTGCCAGCGCTCAGTCAGCGAGCAGCGGCATGTTCTCATTCAAAGCGATGCAAAGCGATGCAGGATTGTTTTATATGTGACACATATTTATTAATTTCCCCTTCTTAATCCCATATCTGGAGTTTTCTTTTGTTTTTTTTCTCCAAAAGTCAAGTAATCGCTCCCTCGTCCTCCTTCTCCTCCTCTCCCTCCGCTGAGTAAAATGAACACGGAAATGGCTTTTCACGAGAATTAAAGTCAGGTTTTACGTTGCTGCCGACTCCCATCAGATTTTCTGGTCTTTTGGTGAGCTGGACCAGCGATACATGGTTTTATTTTATTTTATTAAAACGTTTTATTTCCATATAAACACTGAATTTGCGCAGCGAGAGAAAAGCTCAGGAGGCGGAGCAGCTGTCAGTCAAGTTCACCAGAGCACGGCATGTTCTCATTCAAAGCGATGCAAAGCGATGCAGGACTGTTTTATATGTGACACAAATTTATTAATTTCCCCTTCTTAATCCCTTATCTGGAGTTTTCTTTTGTTTTTTTCCCCAAAAGTCAAGTAATCGCTCCCTTCTCCTCCACCCTCCGCTGCAGTGAAATGAACAAGGAAATGTCTCAGGTTGTCACGAGAGAATTAAACTCGGGTTTTATTGCTGCCCGAGTTCCATCAGATTTTCTGGTCTTCTGGTGAGCTGGACCAGCGATCCATGGTTTTATTTTATTTTATTAAAACGTTTTATTTCCATATAAACACAATATGCTGCGCGTCAGCCGGCAGAGAGAAAGGCTGCAGGGAGGCGGAGCAGCTGTCAGTCAAGTTCACCAGAGCACGGGGGGTAGCTCTGAGGGGAGGGAGCAGAATGGTTTCCCAGTTCAAAATATCCAATGGTTTTATTCCTCAGCAGAGGCCACGCCTCCAGCAAGAATCGTTTTTCAATGGCTAGGTTCCAGACCCTTGTCTGAAGCGAAGTGAAGGACAGGGTCTGGTTTAAACCAGGCTAGCCTGAACATGGTGTTCGTTATGGACAATCCATGACGAGCACAGAAGTCCAATAACAGAACACCACTTGGGTTCAGGTCAGGGGGGCCGTTCCTCCCAACCACACCCCTCCAGGTCTCACTGTCATTACCCACGTGAGCGTTGAAGTCCCCCAGTAGAACAAGGGAGTCTCCAGGAGGCGCACTCTCCAATACCCCCTCCAAGGACTCCAAAAAGGGTGGGTAATCTGCGCTGCCGTTTGGCGCATAGGCACAAACAACAGTCAGAGCCCATCCCCCCACATGTAGGCGAAGGGAGGCTACCCTCTCGTTCACCGGGGTGAACCCCAACGTACAGGCACCAAGATGGGGGGCAACAAGTATGCCCACTCCTGCTCGGCGCCTCTCACCAGGGGCAACTCCAGAGTGGAAGAGTGTCCAACCCCTCTCAAGGAAACTGGTTCCAGAGCCAGAGCCATGTGTTGAGGTGAGTCCGACTATTTCTAGCCGGAACCTCTCAACCTCACACACTAGCTCAGGCTCCTTCCCCACCAGAGAGGTGACATTCCATGTCCCAATGGCCAGCTTCTGTAGCCGAGGATCAGACCGCCAGGGTCCCCGCCCTCGGCCACCACCCATCCCACATTGCACCCGACCCCTTTGGCCCCTCCCATAGGTGGTGAGCCCATGGGAAGGGGGACCCACGTCTCCTCTTCGGGCTGTGCCCGGCCGAGCTCCATGGGTAAAAGCCGCATTGCCGGCAGTAAGTCAGGCTCGTTCCCAGTGAGAGTTGGACTCCGCCAAGGTTGCCCTTTGTCACCGATTCTGTTCATAACTTTTATGGACAGAATTTCTAGGCGCAGCCAAGGTGTTGAGAGGATCCGTTTTGGTGGCCTTAGAATCACTTCTCTGTTTTTTGCAGATGATGTGGTCCTATTGGCTTCATCAGGTCGTGATCTACAGCTTTCGCTGGAGCGGTTTGCAGCCGAGTGTGATGCGGCCGGGATGAGGATCAGTTCCTCCAAATCCGAGGCCATGGTCTTGAGCCGGAAAAGGGTAGCATGCCCTCTCCGGGTCGGGGAGGAGGTCCTGCCCCAAGTGGAGGAGTTTAAGTATCTCGGGGTCTTGTTCACGAATGAGGGAAAACTGGAGCGTGAGATCGATAGGCGGATAGGTGCAGCGTCCGCAGTGAAGCGGGCGCTGTACCGGTCTGTCGTGGTGAAGAGAGAGCTGAGTCGAAAGGCAAAGCTCTCAATTTACCGATCGATCTACGTTCCCACCCTCATCTATGGTCATGAGCTTTGGGTTGTGACCGAAAGAACGAGATCTCGGATACAAGCGGCTGAAATGAGTTTTCTCCGCAGGGTGTCTGGACTCTCCCTTAGAGATAGGGTGAGAAGCTCAGTCATCCGGGAGGGACTCGGAGTAGAGCCGCTGCTTCTCCACATCGAGAGGAGCCAGTTGAGGTGGCTCGGGCATCTGGTTAGGATGCCTCCTGGACGCCTCCCTGGTGAGGTGTTCCGGGCATGTCCCACCGGGAGGAGACCCAGAGGAAGACCCAGGACACGCTGGAGGGACTATGTTTCTCGACTGGCCTGGGAACGCCTTGGGATTCCCCCAGAGGAGCTGCTCCAAGTGGCTGGGGAGAGGGAAGTCTGGGCCTCCCTACTTAGGCTGCTACCCCCGCGACCCAACCCCGGATAAGCAGAAGAAAATGGATGGATGGATGGACATTTTCAGATGGTAATTTTCATGCGCACCAGCAACGCTTTGTGACCTGGAAAGGAAGCAGCAGGTAAAAATAATGGATGGATGTTGGTAACTTTACAAATACAGAAATGTTTAATTTAAACTGCTTACCGTATTTTCCATAATATAGGTTGCGGCTTTTTATCATTTTTGCATGACCTGCTACCTATATTCAGGTGCAACCTATTTATGGCTTTTTATAAAATAAGCTGATTTGTAATCATTTATTAACAAAAATTAAATTGAGACACACTCTTACAATAATGTCAGCTAACAACATATTTTTTTTAGGTGTTTATCCTGCTAAAATTATTCATTTATTAAAGAAAAGTTCAGCTCAGACACATATTTGCTATAATTTTTATCAAACAAATAATTGTTTAAGTGTTAATCTTCTTAAAAGCCTTGCTGTGCGCTCCTGTGGCAGACATTTCTAGCAGAGCTAAATACGGTCCACATTTTGACGTAGGTGCAACCTATATTCAGGTGCAACCTATATAGGGATTTTTCCAATTCTTTGGCAATACCGTATTTTTCGGAGTATAGGTCGCACCTTTTTATCATTTTTTCATGGCCTGCAACCTATACTCAGGTGCGACCTATATATGGATTTTTATAAAATAAGCTGATTTGTAATCATTTATTAACAAAAATTAAACTGAGACACACTCTTACAATAATGTCAGCTAACAAATATATTTTTTTAGGTGTTTATCCTGCTAAAATTATTCATTTATTAAAGAAAAGTTCAGCTCAGACACATATTTGCTATAATTTTTTATCAAACAATTAATTGTTTTTAAGTGTTAATCTTCTTAAAAGCCTTGCTGTGCGCTCCTGTGGAAGAGACATTTGCAGCAGAGCTAAACACGGTCCACATTTTGATGTAGGTGCGACCTATATATGGATTATTTCCAATTCTTTGGCAAAAAATGGATGGTGCCACCTATACTCTGGTGCAACCTATACTCGGAAAAATACGGTAATTGGACAATGCAACCTATATTCCAGTGCAACTTATATTCCAGAAAATAGGGTAAATAGAACATCACATGCACATGTTTTGAGACAGTGCTCCCCAGATGGGAAGCATAACATCTTCAGCTTGACTTGTTTTATTAACTTATTTAAAATTATTTATTACATCCTGTATGACTGAGAATCTACACCAGCGTCTGGCAAAATGATTCAATTCATCAAACAGATGTCAAATATTTTGCACATTTGATTAAGTTTGTTCTGGTTTAATGAAAGTTTACAACACGTCACGTATAATAGCAGCATAAGTGCTGTTCATTCTGAGCAGAATGGTAAAGTTCTTGGTCTAAAAGTGTCTGACAATTAATAAAATCCATTTAATTAATACACAAGCAAAGATCAGAAATACAGTAGTCTGAATTATCGGAGATCATCTTAAAGAAGTTGTGGTTTGCTCAGCCACATTCGCAAATTCATTTTCACCAGCACTGGAATTTGTTTATTACGGATGGTCAAAAGAGAACGTCTTTTCTTGTGTCTGCGTATGCATGTCCTTTTGTTTATGTGTCTGTTAGCAAAATCTCAAAAACTATTGGATGGATTCAAATGGAAAAAATATATATACAGTACCCACTCACAAGTGATAAACACCTTTTGCCAATCCAATTCAACATGGCTGCCACAACCAACTGACACAAACGGCACCAATTCAGTCAGTTTATTTATTTATATATTTGATGGGGTCGTAGAAGAGTGTCAGCTTCAACACATACTCAGAACATGAGAGTTTGCATTATTGCATAGAACTGTGCATATCATTTTTAAGATTCGATCAAGACAGCATCAACTCGTCCTGGCACAATATCAATGAACGGGTCTGTTTTCATATATAAAGCGCACCGGATGACGAGGCGCATTAAGCAAAACTAAAACATTTTGATGGATTTTTGAGCGCCGTGTACCACATAAAATCAATTCGAGGTCAATAAACACAACCAGAATTAATACATAAGGCACACCAGATTATGCAGCACGGTGGCACAACTGGTAGAGTTGCTGCCTCTCAGCGAGAAGGTTGCCGGTTCAAATCCCGGTCCGGGTGCCTTTCTGGGTGGAGTTTGCATGTTCTCCCCGTGCATGCGTGGGTTTCCTCCGGGTACTCCGGTTTCCTCCCACAGACCAAAAAACATGCATGTTAGGCTGATTGGTGACTCTAAATTGACCCTAGGTGTGAGTGTGAGAGTGGATGGTTGTTTGGTGTGAGTGAGACAGGTCCCTCTTGTAAATGAGTCCCCGTGACTCAACGAGGCTAGCCTGTATAAATAAAGGTTGAATGAATGAATGAATGAATAAGGCTCACTGTTGATTTTTGAGAAAATTGAAAGATATTAAGTGCACCTTATTATCCAAAAAATACGGTAATTTAAAACTGAAAGGCTGCAGGGGTGAGCAAAATAAATTCCTTCAAAGAATATCAAACCTTTAGCATTAATGTTCTGAAAAAATATTACATTGAAAAAATGCAATATTAACATGATTTGTGGACATTTGAACAACCTAGATTTTATTAAAGTATTAAATGATCATAATAAAGATTTAGTATGGTTCCCACACAGTTGAACTACTGGCCTGCAGGCATAACAAATCACAAGAGACCATAAACATCTCCCAAAATAGCGAGGGGGTGGGGGGTGGATTAGCCCCCATAGTAGACAAGGCAACCATTTTGCACCATTTCCTAGGCAGACAGACCCAGCCCAGAGCTAGTCTTTAATCAAAGATTCTTTACAGCAGAACAATTGGGCCACATGGCCAATCTCAAACATTTCCACCCATCACTGTACCCCCTCAGCCTCACCCCGTCCGAGAACCAGCACTCAGCAGAAATGTTTTAGAAACACGTGAAACAATAGAAATGTCAAGCTGCTGGCTGACTAGTTTAGAAAGGCAGCAAACTTGTAGATGGAAAAACGATTGTGGACTTGTTTTCTACATTCCCAGCTACATTTTTATCATCTTACTGGTTGGAAAAGCCCAGGTCTTAATGGAAAATGAGCACAGCAGCCAAATGAAATTGAAAACCACTCAGTTTAGTTAATTGAGGATTAAATATTAGACACAAAGTCAACTTGTGAGAAAATCATCGTTCCATTATATCACCAAGTAAACAATTTCTGTTAATTCTAGATATAACAAGTGGAAGAGTGTCTGAGAGGTACCTGGGGAATTTACTTCCGGAAGTCTTGGATCACAAAGATGAGTGAAAAAAAACCCCAATATTTTTAATCATTAACATTGACTCATTCAGTTTTATTCAAGTTTAATTTAAATGTGAAGTTTGCAGTAAGTTACAATTAATATGCAAGATGAGGTCACTTCAAGTGATGCACAGCTTCCAGAAACCTTTGTCAGTCCACAAAATACGCTCCCCAAAGTCCTGAGAATCATCAGGTTTATTTTTTTTTAGACAGGCTTTTGTGTTCATCAGTGGTTTGGGCCTTTTAGATGTCTCCCATGGTGGTCATTTTTAACTTACTTTTCCCCCTTTATCACAAACTCTGACCTTACCGGAGGCAAGTGAAGCCTGCAGGGTTTTAGATGGATTCAGAGCCGCTGATGTGCTCTTGAAGTAATTTTGGTCAGCTAGCCACTCCTGGGGAGGTTCACTACGGTTTCTCCATTTGTGGATAATGGCTTGGTTTAAGTGATTTCTTGATTAAATTAAAAAAAAGGCGTTCAATACAGAAACAACTGGACTTTATTTGTAACAGAAGACGTTTCGCTTCTCAACCGAGGAGCAAAATGTCTTCCGTTACAAATAAAGTCCAGTTGTTTCTGTATTGAACGCCTTTTTATTTTATTTTATCATGTCCTGGATGACTGAGAATCTTCACCAGCATGATTTATTGATTCTACAGCTCTGGCAGTAATCAGGCCTGAGTGTGGATGGTGAAATTGAACTTAGCCGTCTATAAAAAATGTGGGTAATTTTAATTCATTCATGAACCAATTAATAATGGTGACAACAAAAAAATAAATAAAGAAGAAGAAATCTCCATGTAAACATGTTTTCACAGCACTGTTCTTTATGCATGGGGTAAATTTTCATTGTTATGCTGATGATATAGTTATATTTGTCCATATTTGTCCATAAAACCCAATTAATCAAATCAGCTTATAGACTACAAACATGTCTTAAGACATAAAAACCTGAATGCCCCTGAATTTTCTACTTTTGAACACAGATTAGACTTAGATTTTGTTTTTTTTGGACCTGAGCATCTTTCTCCCTCCTTGGATGACATTAATCTGGTCTCCAGCTCTAATGTTAAAAATCTTGGTGTTATTTTTGATCAGGGCATGTCTTTTATATACCACATTAAAAACATTACTAGAACCGCCTTTTTCCACCTGTGCAATAGTGCTAAAATTAGAATCATCTTATCTAAAAACGATGCAGAAAAACTGGTTCATGCATTTGTCCCGTCACTAGACTGAACTATTGCAATGGTTTGTTATTTGGGTGTCCAAATACTTATTTTAAACATCTTCAAAACATCTCCAGTTAATTCAAAATGCTGCTGCCAGAGGCTTAACTGGAGTTAGGAGAGATCATATCTCTCCTGTTTTAGGTTCTCTCCATGGGCTCCATGTCAAATTCAGAACTGAATTCAAACTCTTACTTCTAACCTACAAAGCCCTCAAAAACCTACTTTGTAGCTCCATATAATATTTGAGATCTTATTGTTCCATATTTTCCTAACAGAGCACTTTGCTCTCAAACTGCTGGCTTGCTTACTTGTTGTTCAGAGTTTCCAAAAGCAGAATGTGAGTAAGATCTTTCAGTTATCAGGCTCCTCTCTTGTGGAACCAACTTCCAGTTTCTGTCTGTAGGGCTGACATCTTGTCCAGTTACAAGACTGGGCTTAAGACTTCCCTTTTTGATGAATTCTATAGTTAGGGTTGGCTTGTTATGCTGCCATAGGCTTAGATTTCTGGAGGACCTTAATTCTTTAAATTAAATGCTACAATTCAATGGTTTTCATTTGATACTATTTCTATCTTAACATGTGATTCTGCCATTGTGTATCTGTTCCTCCTTTCTGTTCCTCTCAAACCCAGTCGGTCAAAGCAGATAGTCGTTTGTCCTGAACTTGGTTCGACTAAAGGAGAGTTCTGCGTTGGAGTTAAATTCAAAGCAGTCTGCTCCTCAGATAAATAATGTTAACTTATTATAATATACCTGTATACTGTATATATGAATTGTTTCTGTTTGGTGCCCTGAGATGACCTCTGTTGTGATGTGGTGCTATACAAATAAACTGAACTGAATACTTTACCTCAAGCAGCACATACTCGAGGTTCATTATACTAATTCTCTACGTCCTCTCGAACAAACATAGGCAGTCAGGTTGTTGGCTTTTTTCCTGTTTGGTAAACCAGCAATTGTTGGGCTTGCGCATGCCATTGTTTCTTGCAGTTTTTTTTACAGCAGCGCAGTAAGGGAGTTACACATTTGATTGTGAGCATGGAATTTTTTGAAAATATAAATACCGGATAAATAAAATAATAAAGCTTGTAATTCTTCTCCCTTTGTATGCTTCAGTTTTGAAAAAAAGGAATGTGATACAAAACCCAGGCACATAACTGGTTTAGCTGCATATCCAATAGTGGATTTTTTTGGCTCAACGTTCACAGTTAAAATACCCCCGCGGCCTGCTCTTTTACCCGCATGCCTCTCCACAGAGTTCAGCTCATCATTCAAACACAAACATGCTGACTGCTGTCTTCTCAACAAGAACGCTTCACGAGGGCCGGCTGGTTTACTTCCCCCTAAAGTCACATGTTAAAGGAAAACTGAGCATGGGTTTCAGCTGCACAAACACCATACTTCAGAGCTATTCAACTGGCGGTCTGTGGATGACTTAAGTCCGGCCTGCCAAAAAAAAAAAAAAGAAAGCGAAATATATATATATAATATACAGTATATAATATATATATATATACAGTATATATATAATATATATGTATAATATATATATT